>CM043018.1:61554069-61687736 GCA_023690525.1 Holotrichia oblita
TCTAAAGAACAGCAAGATAAACTTGCCCACTACAGATTATGTGTGAAACATCATAATCTATCAAACTGTCATGTGGATGGTCCAGCTCCGCCAATATACAAATGTAGTAAATGTAATTTTTAAGTTTTTAATTTAAAATTGTAAACACAATTTCTTTTATTATACATGTTTATTATATACATATTTAACTATAAATTGACTTTTATTCTATGTTACAAAACATTAGTTTTATCAATCCAACTATTGTGGCTTTTATCAAAACCCAACCACTTGACGTACACTTTGCTCCCTTTTCTTCGTAAAACTTTTTCAACTAAATATGCATCTTGATGTTTAGCCTGTTGCAACTCCTGTTGATAGAAGCTACCAAGTATAGGATCCCCATTCATATCTTCCAATAAATAAGTCGCAGGATTAGTTAACTGGACTTTTGCAATTTTAAACAACTCAGTTGACCAGTTTGGAGTATATCCCTTGTCAAACAACGATTTATGTTTGCTTATGCGAACCACATCGTTTAATGCAAACTTTCGCTTTCCAGCTACTTTAGGACGATTATACGCACTTGACAACAAAGCAGATTCCTTGACAAGTGTTACATCAACAGGCTTCATTCCTATGGTTCTATGTATTGTGTGATTATAGCGTTTTGTTATATCATCTAAAATACTTTTCCAGTTATAATTACCTTGCAAACTAAATTCTTTGTACAATTTCTCCTTCAACGTACGAACCGCTCTCTCCGCTATTGAAGCCTTAGTTACGCTATAGGTGGAATAGTGATTAATTTCATATTTTTTCATCAACGCTTTGAATGATTGATTGTAAAATTCCTTGCCTGCATCAGTTTGTAGGTTCTTAGGGTTCCTCCCCTCTTTCAAAATTTTATCCATAGCATCTTTAACTTCCACAGCACTCTTGGTTTTCAATGGTTGTGTCCACAGATACTTGGAGAAGGCATCAATTACAACGAGAATGTATTTGTAGCCACGATTTTCGCGAGAGTACAGTTTAAAATCCGCTAAATCGGATTGCCACAAGTCGTCCAATCCTTTGATAATTACACGACGTCTTCTAAAGTTTCTTCTAGCAGGTTTATGTAGTTCGTTAACGATATCTTGTTTAATACGACTCATTTCTTCTCTATGTCCTCTATACGTTGACGCACTTCTGTTAATTTAGCCTGTATTCGCTGTTCAAGCGCATAAAGTTTATTGGTGAAATCATCTGGATGTATGCTCTTAAGACCGTTTTCCAAGACATCCAGTTTCAGTTTTAACTGGCTCTCACTATCTCGAATTTTGTTCTGTACGTGTGCATTCATTTTATTTTCCAGAAGTAGGACGTTGTTAATTTCTTTTTCATGTTTCTCCACCATACTTTTCAAGCTAGTGACAGTCCATTGCAAAGGTTGGACTTTGTTCCAGTGAACATCCGTCAATTCACTCGATATTGTGTCAAAATGACTACCAACTTCTTCAACCTGCACAATTACGTAATTTTTAGTAGCACAATCTTGTTTATCTTGCGGATCTTGAATATTACACAAACGGTTACCACCCACATCATAGTTTCCATCTGATGTACGAGGTAGAAAAGTGGAATGTATTTCACCCACTTCACCCCTTAGATGACGTCCAAATTTATCGATTATCGTTTGATGTGTACTCCCCACAACATTTAAATGACGTCCAAACTTGTCGATGGTCATTCTATATGACACCTGCTTCTTTTAATTCTTCGATAATTGAAGCGATTTCGTTGTTATGTCCTGTATGACCCGCTTGCTCGGATGCTATTAATAACTTGAGTCGTTCGACAAGCTCATTTATATCATCCCAGTAGACGTATTGGTAAGCTCTATTGCTAACTAACATTTTCTGACCTTTCCCCTTGAATCTTACCGGTTGTTCTTAGACTCTGCGTTGGCAACTCGGCTACAACTGTACGACCACTTTCAATACTTTCACCTGGACGAAACGTTAGCGGTTTGATTATTTCAATATATTTGGTTCCCCTATTTCCTTTAATCTGCTGTTTGGGATCGTAACCACGACGGTGCACATTTGTGCGATTTAGTATATCACGATAGCGATCTAGATCATCTTTGTTATAACCAATTGGTTGAGACTTAAAAATTAATTCATAGAGCCCGCAGTTCCTGTATAACGTATGCCACCAACAATAAGGTCCTTGCCATCTATATCTAATATAGAATTTCCTAATTTCAATTTGTTAAGAACCGGATCAAAATGAACACCCGTTGTTGTATCATACTCGCCTTTCGTGTCAGTAAGTAAACCATCTATATATACTCTTGGCGTCATCTGATACTGTTCAAGGTATTCGTCAACACGCTCAGGATCTTTTTCAATCATTGACCGATATTCATCGCGAAATTGTTGGAACGATTTTTCAGTTTGAATCTCCTGGTTCTCTTCTTCTGTGAAAGGATCGTAGTCAACGTCAGTTTCGACCAGACGTCTGCTAACTGGAATTTTTCTTCTCTGAGGTGTTAGTTGGTCTGAAGTTTGTGAGGGAGCAGGTGGCGCTTCCAATTTCGATATTTCGGTCAGGGGAGTTTGTAACGTTTTTTTAAGATCCTGAGCAATTTCAGATTTTATCGCATCGGTGTCAATTTCTTGTTTAATTCCTCCTGTTTTGAGTATTTTCTGAAGCGGTTCTGTAATTGGTTTAAACTGTTTTTCTAACAAGTTTTCCGCTTCAGCCTGACCCATCCGCATAGCAAGCTGTTTCTTTCGAATAGCCTTACTAGCTTTAATTATCTCAGAAGTAATATGATCACGCTTCATTGTTAATCACACAACTGCAGATCAACTAATGGTGATTCTATATTATATAGTGATCGAAAAGTTTCCGATATCTGCCTTTATCCAAATCACTTTCTTTATCGATTACTAAAAACCATATTTGTCTTTCCAGCAGCCTCCACACATTTCCTTGAATTTCTCAAACGTCATATCGGAACCAACATGCTCATCATAAATATGTCGTAAATTTAGATCGTCTTGCTTAAATAAAATTAGAAAATTAGCATTATCTCGGATTAGATGTTTGGGTATGCAAGCATAAGTTTGACATAGATAGAAACTATCCACAGATTTATGTCTTCCCATGCTAAAATATTCCTTAATTTTATTCTGTTTATCTGTTGCAACATCATCAAAAATAAAAACAGAATTTTCACGTGCCTCTGACGGATCTAATATGTCTTCGCTCTCTTTAAAGGCAAAGTACTTCACTTGTGGTACAGTTTCCATCACTCGCTGCAGAAATTGATACTTTGGTTGATGTAGAGACTTGGAATAGATGTAGATATTGTCAAAGCGAAGTCCATTCTTGTCAATTAGTAGATTTAACATAACGTTAGTTTTCCCTCCACCGCTTGGTGCGCTTAGAATGCAGCGTATATTATTTGGTAATAGTCGACCATGACGTTGTTGCGTTGACTGATTATTACTAAAGAGTGTATCTAAGTTTTTTATTTGAACGACATCCTTCTGTTTGCTGAGACGCATTGTTTAAGACTAATATAAGCAGACTGTAAGAAAGATTTTATAACATTTCATCAATGTTGTTGACGAGTGAAGGAAGTGGTCTTGTTAATTCCTTAATTAACAAATTGCCAATTGAATTGCATTTGCCTGGCTACCAGTATTGCGGGCCTGGTACAAAGCTTGAAAAAAGGTTACAACGTGGCGATCGTGGCATAAATCCTCTCGACCAAGCGTGCAAGGAACACGATATTGCATATTCGCAAAGTTCAGATTTGGAACATCGACACGACGCTGATCGTATACTTCAAGAACGTGCCTGGAACCGTGTAAAATCAAACGACGCCAGTTTAGCCGAAAAAACAGCTGCGTGGGTTGTAACTAACGCGATGAAAGCAAAAAGAAAGTTCGGTATGGGAATGAAAAGAAGACGTGTTCCATTTAGGAAATCAATTTTCGTAACAGCAAAGAACGCACTGAAAAATCATAGAATCGGAAATATAAAGGAAGGTGCTAAATTGGCACTGGTAGCAGCTAGAGCTGCGGTAAAAAATGTTGGTGGAAGAAGAAACGTACGAACACCTCGAGTCATACCACTACCGAAAACTGGTGGTTTCTTACCATTCCTGATACCATTGTTTGCTGGTTTGAGTGCATTGGGGGTTTGGCTGGTGGAGCAGCTGGAATAGCGCAAGCCGTTAATAAGGCGAAAGCCGCGCAGAAAGAACTAGATGAGTCGCAGAGACACAATAAAACCATGGAAGCTATTGCTTTAGGGAAAAAAGGTGATGGTTTATATTTGAGACCTTACCGCAAAGGTATGGGGTTATATTTGAGACCTTATCACATGAGGTCATCTTCCAACAAAAAAACTTCTAAACCGACTGCCACGCAGAGCATTGACCAACATTGACATTTTAAAGTTCGGTAACACACATCTTCCATATTTTCGCGGAGTATTTATGAGAGATAATTTACCGAAAAATCCTAAAGACTCTGAGTGTGCAGTCGTTAATTTGGACTCAAATATTGGACCAGGAACGCATTGGGTAGCATACTTTAAAGAGGGATCTATTGTTGATTACTTTGATTCATTTGGAAATTTGAAACCGCCCAATGAATTAATCCATTATTTAAAAAATTGTAATATTGTATATAATCATGATGCATATCAAAACTATGACAGTATCAATTGTGGTCACCTTTGTTTAAAGTTCTTGTATGAGAAGTGTTACAAATAATCATGTCGCATACGTTTACATTGAGAAGTACAAGCAATGCGTTCAACTCTACTTACTATCCACCGATTGAATTAGATCCTAGATATGAATATGCGCTTGGATTGATTGGTTTACATACTTATAACACGATACCCAACATTCATGATGGACAAAATAAGTTTTATTATGATGACCAAGTTTTAACAATACCAACAGGGGCTTATGAAGTAACTGATATTGAAGAGTACTTACAAAATTTTTTAGCCCCGAATGTCGCTAACAAGAATGCTGTAATTTCTCTAAAACCTAACAATAGTACTCAGCAATGTGAACTAACAAGCAAGTTTTCCATAGACTTTACAAAACCTGATTCTATTGGAGGAATGCTGGGATTCAGCAAGAAAGTGCTTCAACCAAACGTACAACATGTGTCAGATATTCGAATCCGAATTATTAAAGTGGTCACCATTCGCGTAGAGTGTAATATTGTCACGGCAGCCTACTACGACGGACGTTTATCGCATACATTATTCGAATTCGCGCCTTCAGTTGAACCTGGATTTAGTATCAACATTGAACCTAAAAATATTATTTATCTTCCAATCAATACTACACGTATCGACAACATTTCTCTCCGATTGGTGGATCAAGACGGTGATTCTGTGGATTTTCGTGGTGAAGAAATCGTTATTAGGTTGGAATTGAAGAAATATGGGATTGGATTTTAATGGTTATAAAACCCCTCAGTCATCCTCACCACTCAGCAGTCGTAAAACAGACGTTAATCAATTAACACGCGAAAATCGAGATTTCCTTGTATCGTTGGGGTTTCAAATAAAAAATAATGGATACGCTCGACATATTCCAAGGTCTTCAATTCGACGAAGCAATAACCAAGAAGCAACTCCATACTTACTATCCTAGAGTGAGTAATTTTAAAACGAGCGATGAAATACGCATTTCCATTCAGCATCAAGATGTGTATACACTACCATCGGAAAGTTTTATTTATATCGAGGGGAGATTTAAGCCTGATGCAGCTGGCAACGGCACTTGCGAACTCACAAATAACGCCTACGCCTTCTTGTTTGATCAAATTAGGTATGAGATTAATGGTGTGGAAGTAGACAGATGTACAAAGCCTGGAATTACAAGCACTATCAAGGCTTACATATCATACGGTGATAATGAGACAAAGTTTCTCGAAATGGCCGGTTGGTGCCCGAACAGTAAAACGCAGCCTACAATTGCACCAAGCAACAAATTCAATGCCTACATCCCCTTAAAGTTCTTTCTAGGATTTGCAGAAGATTATAAAAAAATAATTATAAATGCGAGTCAAGAATTAATTTTGCTCCGAAGTGGGAATGATTTGAATTGCTATCAGAATACAACTACAGGTGGTACAAAGGTTGCTTCGTTCGATATTGATAAAATAGAATGGCATGTTCCTCACATCAATGTAAACGATGAAATTCGTTTGAAACTTTTGAAAACGTTAAATAGTAACAAATCCATTTATATACCCTTCAGAAAATGGGAACTATTTGAATTACCATCTCTACGTAAAACAAAAACGGACGTATGGCCAATCAAAACAAGCACCAACTTAGAAAAGCCTCGTTATGTTATCGTTGCATTTCAAACAGATCGAAAAGATATTCTAACAAAAGATTCATCTAAATTTGATCACGCATCGCTTACCAATCTGAAACTTCATCTCAATGCTGATAGCTTTCCGTACGACAATATGAATCTGCAGATTAATGAAAATAAATATGCTGCTGCGTATCGTATGTATGCATCCTTTCAGTCCAGCTACTATAACAGAAACAATCAGCCTCTGTTGAGTTATGAAAAATTTAGAGACTGTGCGTTATACGTAATTGATTGTGCCAATCAGAAGGAAGCAGTTAAATCATCTATTGTTGATGTTAAACTCGAGCTGGAGTCACTTAGTAGTTTTACTGAAGATACTACAGCTTACTGTCTCATTATACATGATAACATTGTTGAGTACACACCGCTGTCGGGTACTGTGAAGAAAATCATCTAAAAAATGGATTTAGTAATTGACATTCAAGGTTTCATGCTAAATGATGGCTTTGTTGTGAAAGAAATAGCGATTGGTGACGGTAAACAGTTGAACCACTTTGTGTTTAAGCCTAACCGTTCATATCACAAACTTCAATGGCATGAAAAACGAATGGTTAAGTGGTTGGAAAATAATCATCATTCCTTACGGTACAGCGATGGACATGTCAGTCAACGTGAATTAGTCAACATACTGCGAGAGTTTATAAATCCCAGAAGTATAGTTTTTGTAAAGGGACATCAAAAAGCTGACGTTTTACAACAGTACATTAATAATCCTATTGTAAATTTAGAACATGTAGAAAATACACCTAATTTAAAAAAATCGAATTGTAGATCTTGCATGTACCACAAAAATATTCTTAAAATATGTTCCGTAGCGAATGTAATAACATTATGTAAATTTTTAAACTTATAATAAAGAGATCAATGTTATGTGTTCTTTTATTTATTAATAATAATAATAGGTAGTGGTGCACTTGGTCGTGGGAAAAAAACTTGAGACCGTGGGAAAATTCTGAGAACCGTGGGAAAGTCTGGTCACGTCCTGGAAATCAAAGGATGTGGGTGCAGTTGTTTGTATTGAAACGCTCACAACACGTCAAATAATCACGTGTTCGCGTAGCTAATAAAATGAAAATGAATAAATTATTTCAGCTTGTTTGTCATCATGTAAATATTTACCAATAAGAGTAAAAAAAATTGTCACTTGTATTAAATATCCTTTATATAAAAAGAAAATTTTTTAATTCAATCACCGTTCCACCGCTTCCCCGAATCCACCCTCAGCATCCGCCATCTTGCTTATTAGTATTTACGTCACATTTCACCTACCTGTATACTATATACAATTATTTACACAGTCAACGCTCGCGATTCCAGCGCCTCTACAAACTACCGCTGGTCAGGTTTCGAACTAAAGTGGAGGGGGCAATTTCTCGCATCTACCGTGGCTGAAAATTTGGGAGCACGGAGTTGGTCTAGAACACCCAAGCTCTAACTACTATGCTTTAAAGACGTCTATAAATTTGGATTTGATGTCGGATATTTTGGATGCATATAAGATGATCAATTTAATAGACAAACCTACGCGAATTTTTACAAATAAATTTGGAGACCGCTCCGAATCCGCAATAGATTGTGTTGCTACGAATCTGCCGGTTTCATGCTTGTCGTGTTGTTCTGTGCAGCCAAACTTGGGGGATCACTTGGCCCAGATTCTTGATGTGGAGCTAGGTATAACTGCGGAAGATGTCGACTGCTGTCCGCAGTCCATAGAGATGAGAAGTTTAGGTGCCTCAAACATAAAGGAACTTAAATATCGTTTGGACAACAATGATTGGTGTAGTTTGTATACTCAGTCTAATGTTGACGATGCCACTGAAGAGTTCATGAGCTCGATTTTGTGGTGTTTTGAAGTATCTTGTCCAGTTAAGCAAAAAAAAGTGCTAAGTACTAGAGCTCCGAACCAGAAATGGATAAATAATGATGTTAAGACTAGCTCCAACGAGTTGCGTAACTTGTTTTGGCTTAAGCAAAATTTGAAATCACCATTATTGAACAGTTTGTACATAGAAAGGAAAAAACAGCACAATAAACTCATCGCAGAAGCAAAACGCAACTATTATGAAACAAAAATAAATCTTTCTTCTAACAAAACCAAAACTTTATGGAGAATAGTGAATGATAGATTGAAGCCGGACAACAGATGCAGACCCTCAATTAACCTGACCAGGAATAATATTTTGATTAGGGATGCCCGGGAGATATCGCAGGAGTTTGGGGACTATTTTTCGTCGGTCGCGGGAGGGATGGTTGCTGATCAGTTCGGCACTTCTACTTCTACTTTACATCCTGTTGCTGTTTGCCCTGCACCTTGTAGTTCCTTCACTTTTGGTCCGGTTTGTGCTGAGGATATCATTGCCGTAGTCAACAAAATACCGAATAAGACCTCATATGGTGACGATGGGATCAGTAGTCATTTACTCAAACAAATTATTGGTCATATAGCTGAGCATCTAGCCTTTGTGGTCAATATGTCTTTCAGCAAGGGCAAATTCCCAACGCCGTGGAAGACAGCAATTGTTGTGCCCGTCCATAAGAGAGGTAGTGAATTTGACATAATGAATTATCGACCCATTTCAATTATAGGTACATTTTCAAAAGTAGTTGAACGCGTGGCTTACAATCAGCTGTCTTCTTTCTTGTGTAAACATAATGTAATATCTACTAAACAGCACGGCTTCAGACAACATAAATCTACGGAAACGGCGTTGATAGACTTGACGCAATATATATACAAAAATATGGATGCGCGTAAATATGTTGCCGGTATCTTTTTTGATTTGACTCGTGCATTCGATTGTATTGATCCTAAGATATTGTGTCATAAATTGAATCAGTCAGGTATTCGTGGTTTGGCACTTGACTGGATAAACTCATATTTATCCAAAAGGCAAATGAAGGTCAAAGTAAGCAACTCCTTCTCCGACAAATTTAGTGTGGAGCTGGGTGTACCCCAAGGATCGGTTCTGGGTCCATTGTTATTTCTGATCGCTATCAATGACCTCCCTAGCTTTCTTTCGGACGGCTCTTTAGTACTATTTGCTGATGATGCTTCAATAGCGCTCGCGTCTGATACTTCGGAAGGACTTTTGGGTGCAGTAAACCAAACAATAAC
Organism: Holotrichia oblita; assembly: GCA_023690525.1. Taxonomy (NCBI): domain Eukaryota; kingdom Metazoa; phylum Arthropoda; class Insecta; order Coleoptera; family Scarabaeidae; genus Holotrichia; species Holotrichia oblita. Next base: position 61,563,579 of record CM043018.1, read on the forward strand.
TGAAATGTCAAACTGGTGCGAGATGAATCGATTAATTTTAAATAATGACAAAACATCTGTAGTATACTTTCACAAAAAACGTATCCTCCCAATTGACGAATTGTTTGTACCATCTACCAAGGTTTTGGGTATTTTTATGGACGATGACCTAACGTTTGAGAGTCATATTCAGTACCTTGCCAAAAAACTAAATTCTGCCTATTATGCAATTTTACAACTTAAGTCCACCCTAGAAATACGAAGCCTGATAAACGTGTATTATGCTATGGTATACTCCATTATATCTTATAATATAATTATCTGGGGTCAAGCTGTGAACTGGCATAGAATATTCATAGCACAGAAGCGTATCATACGCCTGATTTTCAATATTAAACATCGTGATAGTTGTCGAGAGATATTCAAAAGATATAATATCTTAACGTTTTCTTCTATATATATATATCGCTGTGTCGTATTTGCCAGGGAAAACTTGAGTAAATTTAATGAATTTTTGCCGGATCACGCGTACCAGACGAGAAGTCGAGACATATGGGTTGTACCTCGTCACGGTACGTCTTTATTTCGTAGGTCCCCTGAGTTTGCGTGCATACAGATCTATAACCGACTTCCGGACCAAATCAGAAACGTGGCAACTATAAAAGGTTTTAAAATGCGAACAAAGGAGTATCTGACTGAGAATTGTTTTTACAATTTACATGAGTATGGGGTTAGTGAAACGTAGTGTGAGTGTGGAAATTTTATTATAAAGTTGTTCTTATTGTAATATTGACATATTCTATCCTGTAAAGGCTAAGGAATAAAGTAATATTATTATTATTATTATTATTATTATTATAATATTTTTATCCATTTTGCAGTAGTTCAGTAGTGCAGTAGTTGATGTAGGCTTGTTTCTACAAAAACTTATTTCTTTCAACTTGTTTGAACAATACTATCGAAATCTGGTAATTCTTTTTCAGACATCCTGTCCTGCATGAACTCTTAGATTGAATGATTATTTATTGATAGAAATAGATAATTGTGTTTATATTCTTTAATTAATTACCAAATTTGACTTATTTCAAATATTATTTCATCATAATTATTCCATTTAATTCCATTTAAAGGCTTCCTAGATCTGTCCTATGCCGAATTTCCAGGTGCCCATATTACTAGGACATATCTTTTTTATGATCAACTATTAGAATACGCTCAAGACTGAAATAACTTTTAGACTGTTCGCTATTATTTTTTAAAGCTTTTCTTGCTGATAAAATTTATTCTTAATAACAATCTAACTCCTACCACATGTTTGATCTCTCTTCGTCTAGTTAAATTGTCAGATCCTATTTCTACCTATGTATGTACAGTAGAACCTCCATTATCCGTGCTGGTCGGGACTGAACCAAGCCCGGAAAATCGAAAAGCACGGTTAATCCGCACCTACTTATTTTAGTCAAAAAAGTTGGTTTACTAATTATTATGACTACTTACGTAAATTAATACGAGTCGATCGGAATGCTTCTTCAAATTTCATTGACAATTGAATCGAAGAAAGTTTAGATTTCGAAAAACTTCGACCGACAAATTTGAAGATAGAGAACAACAGAAGTTTTTGATGAAAAAATTATTTAGAAAAAGTTAAAATTGTAGGAGGTATTACAAAACGATTCAAGGCGTTAACGTGGAAAGCAGTATAAGTTGTACGATGATGGTACGGCGAATTGACGTGCACCGTTTGTACTAATTCGCATTCTGCACGGATAATTGAAACCCGGATAATCAAAGCTGTTTGCTAACACGGTTAATCCGCAGCACGGGGAATCCTCACACGGATAATCGAGGTTCTACTGTATATGGAAACTAATGCATTGGCGAAGTAATACATACATGGTCTTTTAGATATTCCGATTATTTTATTCGTATCTAACTACTTCATTTTCCAAAATGCTTCGTACTACTACTCTAAAAGCATTGGAATTTACAATTATATAATTTATCTAAATTTGTAAACAATTAATACAGAAACTCGAATTGTTTAGATAATCTCACGCAATATATTGATTTTCGAAATTAATTAATTCTCAATGAATTATTAAAGGAAACCTTGGGTGATAAGGCATAATATCTATTCGTTAATAGGTTATGTTGAGAAAGTTACTCTGACAATTTTTTGTAATTCATGTAAATATTGAAGTTAGAAATATACACATCTGTTGTTCTTGTACGTTTCAGATAATTAAATATTAAGATGAGAAATCGCAAGGTGATAGTAACTATGATATATTAGTAGTCATATCTGTATGGGAAAAAATACCAGAAAGATACTAATTTAAGACATACATAATTTTTCTAAATTGTTAATATGCATATTTAACGCTGATGATATTCAAATACATCTGTAATTCAGTGACGCTCTGAAGGACGAAATTCAAGTTGTGCCTGCCTCTCTCAAGGCATAGACCAAAGTTCAACTATTAATAAATAATAATAATCGAAATCAATTTCACGATTAAAGTCGACTCCGATTTTATTAATATTACGTTTTAATATGTTCGCAGAAATTGAATCGATTATTAGATATGCACTGTTCATACGTTATTCCATTATTAATGTCATGCTTATTAGCTACTTAATTATCACTTTGCATATCATTAAACTTTGTCATTAAACACAATTTTAAACAGCAAAAGTTAGTAAAAAAGATTTTATTTCTGAAAATAATTGGAACGTTTGCATTACACTTTGTTGGTGAATTAGAATACTACAACAATCTTTCTAACAATCATCTCACACGCTGTGCATTTAGAACGTTAAACACTTCAACCCACTAAACGCCAAAAGCTCTCAACTAAACACCTTGGACTTGTTGCTTCAAAATAGTTTGAGTCAACAATGTGTCCAGGAATATATTCGCTTAACTGACATCTGTATGAAACACAACATTTTTCAATTCAATAGGAGTTTTTATGAACAGCTGGAAGGGACGGCAATGAGTAACTCTTTAACCTTTCACGTTTTGAAAAGGACTTAGAATCTGAGAGCGAATATTTTCCTAGGGTTTGGTTGAGGTATGAGGATGACGTTTTCGCTACCTTTGATACAAAAAATGTAATATTGATGATTTTCTCAATAGATTAAATAATCGGTTCGAAACCATAAAGTTCACTTGTGAAAGAGGAGAAAACGGTCAACTACCCTTTCTAGATACTTTAGTAATTAAAAATAACAATAGATTAGAGTTCAACGTGTATAGAAAACAAACCAGTACACTTCGCTACATTCCTTCAGGTTCCCATCATTGTGTTCAACACAAAAGGGCTAGCCTGATTTTTTTGGTACACAGACTCCTCACTTTTTCATTGAACAAGGCAAGGTATGAAAAAGAGCTTAAAATTATAAAAGATGTGGTCAAGTGTAATGATTTTCAGCCTTAGGATATCTATAAGTTAAGTTTACGAAGACACATCGGGAACCCTAAAGATAAGATACAACCTTTGGAAAAGTCAGGTATTTACGAAATCAATTGTAAAGATTGTGATCAAAAATATATTGGGCAAACCAGAAGAGCAGTCTCAACTAGACTTAAAGAGCAAATGGCTAATCTTAGATTTAATAGAATTGAGAAATCAAGCGTTGCCCAAAACATTTTTGAAACAGATCACAACATAGATCATGCGAATGATAAATTAATTAAGCAAATAAACAATTGTAAGTTTCTAAATGTTTTCAAAAGTTTAGAAATATATAAAAATAAGTCAGGTGTAATGAGCGGTGACAACGGCCCTATCCCGCATTCGTCATTGTTTGTCATTGTCATTGTTTTGTTAATCGGAAATTAATTATCCGTAGCGGATTGACGGTGCATAACATTTAGGTTACCTGTTATTTGTGGGTTTTATTTTAGTTGAATTCTATTATCGCCTTGATAAATTTCAGTTTTGCTGTCGAAACGCGCCAGAAAAAAAGTTCTGCTTCTGCACCCAGAGATCCAGTGAAGAACTTCACTGTGCATTTATATTTGTATTTTGTATGTAGACATTTTACTAGAGTGGCACATCCGAAAACGGCACCGAGTTGTTCACATCTATGTGATCAATATTTCGGTTTGATACCGCCTCAGCGACATTGTGCATTACTGGATCGTAATAACAAAATAGGCAACTTTATCAATATCCCTCTCTTACTGGATAACGGGGAATTGTTTCAAATTGAGATTTGTTTAGTTAAGGAGTTTGACATGTCAATTTAAATATTTATTTCATACGAATACTGTAGTTTAATTCAGATCTTATACAATTGAATTATTTTTAAATTGTACAACCAAGTTGTGCAAGTTTCGTTTTTTAAATAGCGCAGTTTATATTTCATTATTGTAAGGTTCATCAGAATCGGAATGGATTACATATTACATAGATTGAGATACATACGGGTAGGGAAATAAATGATGGACTTATAGGTCGAAAGCACCGTGCATTGAAACAAGCATAGTTGCCAGTACGGAAAATGTATGTATTGTGGAAGGGAGGCGCGGCAAGTGCTGATGGTAATATTATATCAGATCAGTCTAGTTGGATCGGTCTACAGTTTATATGACGTCTGCTTTTAAGGCTTGTACAAACACGTTTAGTAATTTAGTCGAGTAGCGAGCAATTTAGTAACTCGCTACGTGCGGACATCAGATTTTAGTTAAGTAGTTTAGTAAAACGATTTAGTCGAGTAAATCCATTTGATTCTATTTTTTCGGTCGAGTGGAGTACCCCCACTAGTTATAAACAGCCACTAAACACATATGAACGTGTAAATTTAGTTTAGTACATTAGCAATTCATAGTAGAACAAAAATTTCGAGGCGATCGATGGAGTGAAGACACGTCAAGTTTGATATAGAATATGTCAAATATGAATGTTTATGGAACATTAAAAGTGCTATTTATAAAAACAGATTTGCAAAACAAAAAGCATATGAAGATTTGGAAAAGGTTACGAACATTCCCCAGCTTTTGGAGAAAAGGAGATAAAATTGAAAATAAAGAATATTAGATCAACATATTCACAGGAATTAAAAAAAAAGGATTCTACGAAATCCGGATCTGGTGCCGATACTGTAGTTTATGTTGCATCTATAAAACTTTATTTAACAAATAATCAAAAGCACTTTTTGATATCATGAGTGCATTAAAATATTCTTCTAATTCTAACTCCTTCAGAAGACCATTTGATGCTCATAATGAAATTCTTCTGTCTATCCACTTCCTAACCCATATAACGCTTAGGTTTGTCAGAGAATTCTTCTTCACTTTCTACTGTTACATTTTTTATAATTTTGTTGAATTCCGCACGATGACGTCGTCTGTACATCTTGCGTACCACTAAAATGTTTTGAGTGAAATGTGGACAGTTGCCTTCCAGTAAATGTTTTAGTGGTAAGTAGCTACTCGACTTAAATTACTAAGCGTGTCTGTACGAGCCTTCAGATCCAGTTGCTAGTAGTTACCAACTGTCAAATGTTGTTCAACTGTTTATTGCGTATACACAACTACTTGAACCTCTTGGTTTCTAACTATTTCTGACTATCGAACTGATTCTAAAAACTGAGTTGTGACCTAAAGCAAACTCATATTTAAAACCACCTTAGATGTCAAGTTCATTCAAATAGAAAATACTTTTAAACAGAATGCATTTCAGATATGTCTGTTAGATAGATTGAATTACAATTTGTATTATTCATCATTTCTAACATATAGGTATACAGTGTATTCAAAAACAGCATATGCTTTTATATCCTAAATGACAAATCTGGTATATTTAATCGATATAAAAAATATAATATTGCCCAAATCTGCTTTTCCTACCTTATTTAGCAAACATGAGATTTATTAATGCATATCATGTACTCTCTTAGTTTTACCGTGTATAACCACATAGCATTTAAACAAAATATTTCCATGGTCATAACATTCCCGCACATTCTAAGAGCAAATTTAATATCACCTTCTTTTCAGATTAATTGTAATAATACTTATATTGTTTGTTCTATTTTTAGATTTCACCCTCAGTGTTAAAACAACTCCAATTGGTTTGTCTGTATTACATTCCTAAATTAAAACTGCAACTTTGTATATAGTTGGATCATCATGTATTTTTAGATAAAATTAAAGTTTATAATTGTAGTATGGATCATTACATATTAGACTATAACATACTCTATTTCCTACATACACCAAAGCACCTCGTGATGACAACAGCGTTAATTAGTACCGGAAACAACCATTAACTGATTACCTAACCCACTAATACTAGTTTTGTAGTAGTACGACTATAAATCTGTTAAATTCGTCCATTACAAAAGCACGTTTTAAAAACTAGTTTACAAATCTAGACGACATTATATCTATTATCTATTTTTCTTCTTCTGTTAAAATTTTATCGTTACAATTAAGAAATAAAATTTACTTAGGATTCATATAGGAAGTTAAATATAGACGTTTATATTCATGTTGCTGCACGTAATCGAAGCTAAACAAAGGTGTTCCACATTATAGCTTCGAATATTAAAAAATATGGCACGTGATGGTAAGGGGTCAGTACATTAAAAAAGTGACAAAGGGTTTTTTTGTTTTACGTGAATAAACTATTTGTTTGTCGTAAGAATGTAAACCAATAATTTCTACTCTAGCCCGAAATAAATCAAATAGAACACATATACGATCATATACGGATATAGACAATTAAAAGAAAATATGTTAATCAAATAATATTGGAACTCTCTCTGGAAGTACCTCAAAGAAAAAGTATATGCAACTGTCGTCCAACCATGAAAGGAACAATCCGATCGGAAATGGCAAACATATCGCATGAAATGACGACGGTGCTTTAGAAGTCTCCTTACTATGTGTACCGCATGTGAACGACAGCATTTGGATGACATCATTTTCCATAAAAAAACTTTACAAACCTACAGTAAAACCTCTCAATAGCGACCACCCTCGGGGAATCAAATGTTGGTCGGTAAACAGGGGTGGTCGGTTAAGAAAGAAAAATTAAAATAGCTGGCCTGCATTTTACAATTATTATGTTAAATAAAATACACAAATTTAAAATTTTTCCATAAAATATAAGTTCAACACAACGTATTACAAATTGCAAATGTTTCGCCTCTACAAAAGCTTCACAAGATACTTATTGCTAATTAAACTCTAAGTGCAAGTAACCTTAAATGCCTACTGTAAAACGATATAGGTACCTGCACAATTGAGACAGAAAAAGTGACATTATAGGAAACATCTGTTCTAGGGAACTAACGGTAGTTGAGTTAATAATCGGTCGTTTAACACAGGTGGTCACTTTATAGAGGTGGTCGCTAACAGAAGTTTTACTGTATCAATATTTGCCAAATAATTTTTTTCTATTGATTAAATCATTATTCATTTACTCTTCTTGGAAACCCATTCATTTTTTTCTACCGAACCCTGTATATCTATTATTAATTAAATAATTACTACGTATTTAATTCACATAGAGCCATTCCACGCCCTTTTAATTCTTGTTCCACAATTAAATAGTTTTAACATGTTTTATGTTGTTACAGTGGATCTCAAGGTAGTTTATGTAATGGTGCCACAACAGTTACAATCAAACCAGCCGGTGCACTCAGAAAGGTTCCCAACAACAGCCCAAACAATCACAAGAGGCCGATGATATCCCTAACTCACCTGCCAAAGAGACCTCCTGTTGATATACAATTTAACGATCTCTCCTTCTCAGTGTCAGAAGGCAGGAAACGAGGCTACAAAACAATCCTAAAATGTGTCAACGGCAAATTCCGATCAGGAGAACTGACGGCAATTATGGGACCCTCTGGAGCAGGCAAAAGCACCCTAATGAATATTTTGGCTGGTTATAGGTATGTGTGTTTTGTTTTAACCAAACTGAAATTTTAGGGTTTACGAGAATTTTTTTAATTGCTGAATGATTTGCTCAGTGCACAGGACTTATTTAATAAGCAAAAACATTGCATTGTTGTATAACTAGTTGCATGTCGCAGAAACACCGTATTGTTTTCTTTGATCTTGTATTTTCTCGTTTTACAATTTCTTCTAACAGAAATAAATAGCTGATTTACTGTGAATATTGCACATGTTGTTTGTGGACCTTGTCGTTTTGCTAATATGGTCCAAGAGATTTTTTAAGCACTTAATAGCGAAACCACTTTATGATTTCATAATATCTAGCATCAACAGTAAAAAACAACAAAGTTTTCCGAGTAGCATCTAAGATTGATTAAGATCAATATCAAAATAGTAGTTGCTACGAAGTTGATTATTTACATAAAAACTGCAATCATGATTTGTTTTCAATTAATATAATTTTTTACAGGACATCAAATCTCAACGGATCAGTATTAATCAATGGGAAAGAAAGGAGCCTACGTCGTTTTCGAAAAATGTCCGCTTATATCATGCAAGACGATTGCCTACAACCCCATCTAACGGTAAAAGAAGCGATGACCGTTGCCGCGAATCTCAAAATTGGCAAGGACCTAACGAAAAACGATAAGAAAGTGGTAATCGATGAAATAATGGAGACGCTCGGTCTGCAAGACTGCAAAAATACACTAACGACGAGTCTATCGGGTGGACAACGAAAACGTCTATCCATAGCCTTGGAATTGGTCAACAACCCGCCTGTGATGTTTTTTGACGAACCAACCAGTGGCCTAGACAGTTCTTCCTGTTTTCAGTGTCTTTCGTTATTAAAATCTCTAGCTAGAGGCGGAAGAACCGTCATATGCACCATACATCAACCATCTGCTAGATTATTCGAGATGTTCGACCATCTGTATATGTTAGCTGAAGGACAGTGCATTTATAGAGGGCCTATACCTGGTTTAGTACCATTTTTATCTACGATGGGGTTAGAATGTCCCAGTTATCACAATCCAGCTGATTATGGTAAGTGCATTTGAAATTTGTTTGTTGATGTTGCACAATACGTTTACATTTGGTAGATTTCGTGCAAGACAAGTGCTAAAGTATATTCTACCACTGATTACGTAATCCATAATCAATTATAGGATTTTTCACAGTCGCCACGTTGTAATTCATACAAAATAAATACTATAATTTATCATCGCGTAGTCAATGCTATCGATAAAAGTTTTAATTTGAGGTGGTAGACACATTTTTGACATTTTGTAAAGTATTAATGATCTAATTTTCTGTGCTTAAATTGCGTAGGTATTACCTATTGAAATTCAATGTCTACAATGGATTTTTTTTATGAGAATCACTTAAAACAACTAACAAATAAGTCATCAACGTATGACATTAACTTAACTTAAGTCTAGTTGTTAACTACCGTTTGAGTGGTTTCTAACGAGTTTCACTTTTTATTAAAAATATAATACGAATTATACCTATGTGTATTTTAATTTGAAAGCACGTTTAATTTTCCAATTATTTTTTTATTACATCTGTAATGATGACAAGTAATCATGCATTTTAACTCATGAAATCAATGCTTAATTTTCTATATTCCATTATTTTTAGAACTGTAAGTTAATTTCGCATTTAGCTAAATTTTAAATACTTAATAATTGAGTATAATTAAACATTTAAACTTCAAACATATATTTAAAATATAAGCTACTACCGTTTCCTCTATCAACTTATTATTAAATAATTTTTAATAATACAGTAGAACCTCGATTATCCGTGTGCGGATTAACCGTGCTGTGAATTAACCGTGTTAGCAAACAGCTTTGATTATCCGGGTTTCAATGATCCGTGCAGAATGCGAATTAGTACAAACGGTGCACGTCAATTCGCCGTACCATCATCGTATACATCGTACAACTTAACTGCTTTCCACGTTAACGCCTTGAATCGTTTTGCAATATCTCCTACAATTTTAACTTTTTCTAAATAATTTTTTCATCAAAAACTTCTGTAGTTCTCTATCTTCAAATTTGTCGCTGGAAGTTTTTCGAAATACAAACTTTCTTCGATTCAATTGTCAATGAAAGTTGAAGAAGCATTCCGATCGACTCGTATTAATTTACGTAAGTAGTCATAATAATTTATAAACCAACTTTTTGACTAAAATAAGTAGGTGCGGATTAACCGTGCTTTTCGATTTTCCGGGCTTGGTTCAGTCCCGACCAGCACGGATAATCGAGGTTCTACTGTATGTCAATATATCAATAATTAAAGATTAGAAGATTTTAAATTATCATAGAGCACTGGAACGACTTTTGATCACAATAACAAACGGATTAAGTACACATGTTATATACATTATGCTAAACTGGCTTTCGAAGAGAATATTTATTTTTAGTGTTGATGAAATGTTCAAATGAGTTAAAATGAAAAGCATTCTCACATTAGTTATGTTATGCTGAATTAGTAGTACCTAGTAGTATTTCCTGTTAATTTTTAAAAGTAATGAAATAAAATAAGTAATTGATAACAAAATGGTCTGTTTTAGAATTATAACGTAAAATATATGATTATATGTAGGTATATAGATTATATCGCAACAAGATTTGATTGGAAGGATTTAAGAAGGTAATAAGAATTGGGATTTGAAAATTATATCCGTATCAACTACTTTATTAATATAGCATACTTAATTTTTATTGTTCATGCCGAAACACTTCTAACACTACTTTGTAGTTGTTCTAATAAACCTTACTTTTAACGTTAGTTCTTTTCGAATTATTTCATTTGCTGTAAAGAAAATGGCAGCTGAATACTATTAGAAACAATTATGTATCTAAAAAATTAATCTATGATGCACAGATTTAAAATTTTAGGTAATTATTTAGGAAACTGTGTTGTATTCATGCTAATTTACAATCAAATACCGTATGTTCAGAAAAAAAAAATTATTCAGAAAATATCAATCTTACAACGCTCAAATAGCAAATTTTTTTAATTCTATCGGATAGGACGTTTAAAGTTAGGGACAGTATGTATTTACTTCTCTATAGCTACGTATATGCTACAATTTTAGAGTTAGTTTGAAAAATGGAATAAATTTTATTTGGTAAACTCCTCCAGTCTATGGAAGTCAACATAAATAAAAAAACAAATGAAACTTTAATTACTTCTGGTTATAAAAATTCTTATTGAATTTAAGCTCCAGCTACAACAAATCGCACTTATTATAGTAGTTTCTGCTATTTAATATCTAAAAATGTTGCGATTTGAATGTAATAATGAAAAATTCTGAAATCTGCTGTAAATCGCTAATTTCCATGGTCTAATCGATTCTACAAAAATCAACTTTAATACGCTTACAAAATAACTCTAAAGCGATGATACCTAGTTTAAAGAAGTAAGTAAGTATAATATTCTTAGATTTTAACTAATATGTAATGGAATTAAAGAAATATTAGTTGCTACTTGAAAATAATAAGGTATTGATATTTTCTGGATAAAAGGTTTGAGTTTTTTTTCTCACCCGGAATTGTTTTGTAAAGTTTATTACACTGATTTGATGCAATATAGTTCTCTAAATAATTACTTAAAATTTTAAATCTGTGCATTCCCTAATTTTTTGAGAATTGCTCTCGATAATACCACTCAATAACAAAAATTCAGTAATTTTATTGGAAATAAAGAAGTTGATAGGCGTTACCGGTGTAATCAGATATCGAAAATTATTTTAAATCGAAAGCACGTAACACAGAATTATTGCTTGTAAACGTCAAACTGCAATTCTTACTATTTGCCTAAATTCTTTTAACCAAATCTTGTCGTGTCGATACTTTGATTATGATACACATGTTTTTTTCTATTTTTCAATTTTGTTTTGTCCAGAGCAATCAATGAATAAGATGATCTACATGATTTTTTGTCGTTATTCTTCATTAATAACGAGGCGATATTCTAATTTATCGCGTAATATCTAATTCAAATTATCTCTGACTATTGTCATGTTTTCGAACATGCACTATGAAGCGTAATTTAAAGTAACAGCAAGATACAGACATACTGACAGCGAAGTAAGCAGTATTGAAGTTGTCAGGGTGCATATAAAATTGAATCATGTTTTTAAACTACGGTCGCACTGTTTTTTTTGTTTTATGGCTTTTCGTTCTCCTTAAATTGCGCTTCAGTGTATATACTACAACGTTGGTATTATTTCGAAATAGCCAAATTTTATTTTCTTTTTATTTTTCATTCACTACTCTTAGTCTTTTACGAGTGCATGCAGATACTAAAATATACAGTAAGAGCAACAAATATCGAAGCGGGCTAGATCTATGAAATAAAGGATTTGTTGCCGTATTTGATGATGATACGAACTATTATGTGTAAGACACATCATCTTTGATTACGTTGTATGTATATCAGATGAGTATGTGTGTAACTGAAAAATTAATATTCTTGACACCAAATTTAAATGCATTATGAGTAAAGATCTGATTAGAGAAACGTTCTGATAGCAATGGTGACAAATATAGAACAGAACCAACACGCTTCAGTCTTTGTTACTCGCACTATATTAGCTACAACAGAGGGAAATTTCAACACAGCTAAATATAATTCGTCAACTAACACACTGCTACTTAATATCTGCTAAAATATCTAAAATTTAACATATTTCCATGTCTCTAGTTTTCTAGCATTAAGTAGTTGAATTTGTGCAGTAAAGGAGTTACGTCCAGGAAATAATGAAGGGATATGCTAGTTCAACGATAGTACTATAGCTGTTTACCTACTTTTGTTGTTATTTAATGTTTCCTGATATTTTCCAAATTTGTTTTCCTACTGGTCAAATTGACAGTTGGCTGCTTAGTTATTGTTTTTCCGTTAAACTTGCAGCAAGATATATTCTAATTGCCAATCAAATTATAAGGCACTACGAGTAACATGGTAAATTGATAAAGTGAGAACTTATAGGCAAGGGCTCGAGTGGACTCGGGGAAGAATTTAGTTTGATTAGTTTATGTATGTACATACATACATCTCAATACACAAGAGCTGTAGCGATAGTCATAACAAGAAATACAGCTTACGAAACCTCTAACCTGCGTTACTTAGTGCTATTGCAGTTACAATATTAATTTGAAAGACATGGTACACTTTCATTAAATATAATATTACATAGTTTACATTCTCTATTTTTAGCTATTTTCTTTCGATGTGGTTGATAAATAGAATTATATTTTGTTGCAGTAATTGAAGTAGCATGTGGTGAACACGGCGAATACGTCCAAAAATTAGTTGTAGCAGTTAATAGCGGTAAATGCAACAACCACACGCTTAAAACACCCGAATCAAATGGCAACGGTGTCCCAAACGTAATATCAAAAGATTCGAAAGCACTAGGAGCTCCAAACGGTATTACTACACATTCGACAACTGCCAACGCAACGTGCACGACATCATTGCTAGACTCTGCCGAAAACCTACCGATATCAGACAACAAAGGCTCGTTTCCGACGTCCTCCGTCCTTCAGTTTTGGATATTACTGAAGAGAACTGTACTGTCAATTCTCAGAGATCAGACTCTAACGCGAATGAGACTGATTTCGCACTTCATTATAGGAATTTTATTGGGACTGATTTATTATAACATCGGCAACGATGCAGCAAAGGTTACGAGCAATGCAGGCTGCATTTTCTTCATGGTCATGTTTACAATGTTCTCAGCAATGATGCCTACGATATTGACATGTAAGTTGTTGTCATAATTTTTATTATTTTAAAATCTATAAAACTGAGTTTAACTAACTATTATGTGCTTTTAACAAATATATTTAAATACGATACTACACTTCCCTCATTTTCATGTAAAAATTACCAGAAGTGTTTCCAAATTTCTACTACAGATATTAATATAATTATTGTTGAAGCTATGCATTAGGTCAATAACACTAAATCTTTCAATATCTAAAGTTCACAACTTTGGCAAGAGATTCTTTTTTTCACTTAACTCTCCTTGTTATTGTAGATTAGTGAATAAATGCCACCTACTCAAAATTCAAAAACAGATAATGTACATTTTGTTCCTCCTTTACTAAAAATTGTGAAAAATAATAATAACTGTATCAGACTTTTCGTGTGAATATAAGGACAAATAATAATAATAGTGTTTTAAAATATTTTTTAATGTTCCACGTACTCCACCTTTCCCAAGACATAGGGCCAATAAAATGTTGACCCCACCTCCCAGGTACCTCACGCTGACTCAGCAGCTGCCCTCCACCACCCAAAAGGTAGAAGGGCCCAAAAAGCTGCCCCCAAACAAATTTAGCATTATAACTAGAAAGAACAACGAAATACGCATATACGTTAAGAAACCTCCCATCATAGAACTTACAACTTAATATCAATGCATTATTCCCATAATTATAATATTCGATATCCAGATATACATATGTGCCACTAAGCTAAATGCTTGACGGTGGCAAGGGTTTCTTAATTAATTTGCTAAAACGCAATCCATTGGAATTTAACAGAACATTAACATTGGATGCTAATTTATAAATCAGCCGTTATATATTTTATCCTGATTTTCAATCATGCAATCAATTAAGGTACAATCATGCAATGGTATATTAGGATTTTTCGAGGTAATCACTTATAGCGTGATACATTAGATCATATTATATAGGGTGGCGCATCACACTCGCCTCGGCCGAAATACAAAAGACAGCAATATCCACCCAAAATCTTTCTGTTGGGGTACGTGCAAGTCCGCTGAAACTATTCCGAAACTTACAGGGGGTCCCAAAAAAAGTTATACACCAAAGCCACCAAAATTCAGCCACCGCCACAATCCCTATACCCAGACCCAACATTTTCCGAGACACCTAACAACCCCTGCAAATGTAGATCAGTACCCAATATGAGCAGTTGCTGCACGTAGTCAAGCCACGTGCTCCAAGTTGCATTGCTTTATCAGCAAAAACACCACATCCAATGCGAAACCATGATGACTTTAAAAACTATACAGGGCGGCCAAAATCACGCCTCCAATTGTGGCCATCACCACCACTACTCAACAACTCTCCCACTTTAAATGGAACACCCTGCATCCAACACCACGACTCAATCCAACTAATTATATTTTGCCTCCAAACAGTGCCAAGGTTATCCACATCCACCTCCTACACCTTTCCTGCAAAAATTAATCCAATGTTCCAACCGGTCATTATGTACCAAAAACGTATCTGACTTGGCTCCCGAAAAGTAAGCAGTGGTACACCGGACGTTGCGCCACACACAGTCGAGACCAATCAAAAATTAACTAATATATTATTATACTTAATTAATTACATACACTCAAAAGGCAATGTTGATTTTGGAAAGCTGGGAAGTCCGCAATAAATTGGAAAATTTAGTTAGTAGTTGTTGGGAAAGCTGAATTATTGGATCAATCAAAATATTCATCAATCAAACTATTACGTAAAAAAGATCCATATGTGATCATACATTCTTTTTACGATTAAAAGATTTTCAAACACTACAATTTCTTGTAATGGTCACACTGGCTGTAATTGTTTTGTATCTTATCCTTCACAAAGTAACAAAGTCATTCAGTTGACCACGGGGGCTACACACTGATGTATAACATAGCTACTTAGTAAATCAGGAATATCAGCAGGAATACCACTGTAACAAATTATTTTTCTTTTAATTTTTAATCCTTCCTTGTATGATACATGTTCAAGTCTCTAGAAATACTAAAAATATATTTCTTTTAATAAATATTGGTCTCTACTAATTAATTTAATTTATGTAATGCTTCCTTTACTTATTAAGCGCTTCATTTTTAATGTTAGTAATAACCGATAAATCTTGACAATTACAGTAATGTAGTGTTTAATAAATAATGTACAAACTTAATGATCTATAAAAATTAAAATATGCTATTTTTGTTTTTACAGTTCCACTAGAGATGTCTGTATTTATGCGAGAGCATTTAAACTATTGGTATTCCGTTAAATCATATTATCTTGCCAAAACATTAGCGGACATTCCTTTTCAGGTACTACGCCTAATTTAACACTGCTTGTCACAAAGTTTAATATATTTTTTTTATAGATAATACTCACGGTTAGCTTTATAATAGGTGTATATTACTTAACTTCCCAACCAATGGAAGCAATCAGATTTGGTATGGTGTTAGGAATCGGCACACTTACAGCTTTAGTATCACAAAGTTTCGGTCTGTTAATAGGAGCGGCGTTCGATATAGAGGTATTATTTATTTAAATTCCAAAATGCTATTAATTAAAGTAAAATAACATAATTCTAATACTATCTATATTATTATGACAAATCTCAATTAATTAATTATTAATTAATAATAATTTATTAATTAAATTAACTAGGAATATTTAATTATTATCTATTAACATACATACATACATTAAGTAAACTAATATTCGTCTTTCTTTTACAGACAGGCGTATTCTTAGGACCAATAACAACGATACCTATGGTACTATTTTCCGGTTTCTTTGCAAAATTAGATGATATTCCTTCCTACCTAAGTTGGCTGTCTTACGTCACCTACGTTAGATATAGCTTTGAGGGAATCATGATTGCCGTCTATGGTTTAAATAGGGCCAAACTTACATGTAACACCGATTACTGCCATTACAAACATCCAACCACCTTCTTAGAGGATATGAGCATGAAAGATGACATTAACACCTACTTAATTGATGTGGCAGCTTTGGCTGCCCTATTTATAACCATCCGTATATTTGCGTACTTTATGCTACGAGTGAAATTGTTCGCAAATCGCTAGTGTAATTTTAGTGCAATTTTATTTTAATTTGGAACTCTAACCTCCTCTTAGTTAGCCAATTTTCCTATCATATTCATCTGGTTTTCTTTATTACTTTCTTTCGTGAAGGGCGCATCATCACCAAACTGGCATTCTTATTGAGATATTTATTGTGATAGTTGTATGTAGTAGTGTTTTCAATATTTTTAGCACTCTGATACTCAGTATTTTTATATTATTATATTATATACTTCTCTGTAAAATATATACACATAAAATATAAAACAACAAGAAAAACCCTCTTGCATATATCCACATTATCACTGACAGCAATATATAATTAAGCAATTTTTATTTTTTTATGTTTTTTGAATGTATTTATTTTTGAATGAGCACTATTTTTAATTTTTCCGTACAAAAAGTACATGCTCATGGTTACCTAGTTGCTCTACTACAATGTAACAAATAAGGAGTCCTTTATTTACGAAATGTATTAGATACATTGAATAAATTTTTATATCGATTATAATTAGGTTATTTTATTTCACCACTAACACACCCGAAAACTTTTCAAATACTTGTATCAACTGTTGCCGTTACAACTATTTGCACTTTTATATTTCTTCAAAATCAGATGCTTTTGATTAACTATTTATTCGTAAGTACAATAAGGCATCAATACATACAGGGTGTAAGGAGTTTGATTGCCAAAATTTTCCCAGCATATAGAGCAAGTAAACAGGATTAAAAAAGTTTAGTATGAAGTAGGCGTTAAAATAAATAGTTTTTCAGAAAAACAAAAGCAAAGTTCCAATCGCGCTATCTTAGGCAGTCATAAATATTTTAACGTGTGAATTTTACAATGGACTCATCACGTAAATACAAAGAAAAAATTGTTATAGACGTTTGTTCTACAATCTAAGGTAAGGTTAAAAAAAATAGAAATCGAAGTATATGTAAAATGCCTACAGCTTTGGCAACGCTGAAACATGACCTACCATAACTTTATACAAACAGATTTCATAGCAGTTGAACGCTGCTTCGTCGATAAGAAATTGCAGACGTTGCACTTTTAAAGAATAAACTGCCGCATACAATTAAATCGTATGATTCCTGTCGTTTATTTCGATTCACTATGAATACAAATGCTCTAGGTTACACCAAACGATATTTTAGTGAATTATTTGAAACATTAATGTTGGTGTTAGCACAATGGAGCGCTATACTACACGGTAATATCACGATATGCTGTTAATTATTGTAATCGCGGCAAGTTCTACGGACATTTAACTTTTTTAAGCGCGGTGTTGCTAACTTCTGGTAACTAAGTATTTACTTATCTTGGAAACCGTAAGTGACAGGCTAAAAATTTATCAAGGTATTCGGTTCAGTTTCATTCAGTCTACACTATATATCTTGTAATTATGACACTGAAACCACTTACACCCTGTATACTCCTTTATAATTAGCTGAACAATGCATTGGCGTTATTTTGAGATTTTTGTCCGATCTTTGTTTTTGTTTATTTAGATAACGAATACTAGATAGCATAAAATATATCTGTCGGCAGCGGTTACATATGCAGTCCTGTGCAGTCTTCAATTTTTTAGCAAAAAATGAAATGAAAAAGTCCAATTAATGGAATGAAAGTAGACATGGAAACGCTCATCTTAAAATTATTTCCAATTACTAGCCGTCAAAACGAATCGGGTACTCAGTTCAGCATATTCAAATTTCTTTATTGTGCATACCTGATTCCTGTGATCCGGTTCGAAGATAACTCAGTTCGAATTCAATCCTACTTGATTTTTTGTTGTTTCATATTATTTTATTGCTTGAATCACTAAACTAGTTTATTACATTTAGTTATTAAAGAAATACGTCAAAAATTAAACGCGTTTCTATGTACTTGATTTATGAAGAGATAAAATTTCAATGATATGTAATTGTGTTATGTACACTAGGTGCGACTTAGTCTTCGAACGATTTTAGTGAGTTCCCTTATTAAAACGAAACGAACGATTTTAATAAGGGAACTCACTAAAATCGTTCGAAGACTAAGTCGTACCGACCGTACATTATATATATGTAATGTATTGTATTGCGATATACATAGCTTGCGTTAGCACTTAACACAATTTACATGTAATACCATTTTTTCTGATTTATTTATGTTTAGAATGGCCATTTTTATTACATAATGCAACATACACATCAGTATTAATAAGCATTAAAAAAACTTAACTTCTTTGTCACAAAATAAAAAGATGTAGATATTCTTTTACTAATTAATCTTGATACACAGTAATAGTATATAAAATATTAAATGAAGAAATATCACATTCTAGTTTTTGTTTCAGAAATAGCTATTTTAGGTGACACATTAAATCATATAAATGATGAAAAGCGTAAGAATTGGGGGAAGGATAGAGGACCGCTTAGAAATCAAGAACAGAGTAAGAATTGGGATCAGGATAGAATTCGAGAAACGGATAGACCAGTAACAAAATTTTGTAAACCAGGTACTTAGTTCGTACAAATCATCAAAGCATATAAACAACAATAAATTTAACAAGATACATGCTATTTACTGAAATAAATACTTTTTATGAAAGAACAAAGCAGTAGTGAGTAACATATATCTAAGACCTTAGATATTCACTCGGTAAAAGACCTCACTGCAATCCAAACTTTCTTCTACAAATTTATTGCTCTGATCATTATATAACCTATGTTAACTATGGAGTCATAGTAGAAGCAGTTGATCAAGTGTATCCTGCTCCTATTTCAGACGTCACTTACAAACAAATGTAATTCTGGAAGCCTGTGGAGTAAATGAAAAATGAATCTTCAGTTTCTTGTAGATTTAGAAAATACTCCCCACTCCTTCAAACATCAGCATTGCACAACCGCCAGATCGAAGAATCTGATAAGTTGCTAACAGCTAAATATAAAAACAATTCTACAGTGCGGTTCTAAAGTATGCCCCCTCTCCCCAATTTAACGAACTCATTTAGAGCATTTAATTGTATGAAAAATAGTAACATATTAACTCTGCTGTAATTTGTTTAGTCGACAGAATTTTGCATTAGTTTAGCATTATACTCGAGCAAGAAAACCGAAAATTGACGTTTATTATTGCTGATTATGACACTTGCGTCAATAAAATTCTATTCTATGACATTCATATTCTACTACAATTCATAGCTACCTAAGACTTTTAAATTTATCTTGAGCAGATAACTGCAAACACAAAATGTATAATGAAATAAAATTTTGTTCTATTACTATATTCATACTCATTACTCGAAGCCCCATTCCTTTTAAAATTTTGATGCCTGCCGTCAATCTTTGAAACTAAATTTACTGCAAGAATGTAGTACACTGGAACCTCGTCTATATCCGCAGTCGGGAAACGTAAACATTCACTTACATCCGCTCAAGAGGGGTCCCCACTCTTATCCCGTTAGCGGAGAGGAAAGGCCGTGCTACGCGCTGATTGGCTCATGTAAATACGTGCACTATCGGGTGGTGGATGCCGAGCGGATATAAATGAGCGCTCTAGTGCGGATATGAATGAGGGCGGATATAAGTGAGCACGGAGATAAGCGAGGTTTCAGTGTATATACAATACAACAACACAACATAGTCAAATACAGTACACACACATAATTAACACAGAAGGCCCAGTGACGGCGGCGATTAAATTGTATCAAATTTAGGTTTTTCAGTTTGTTCGGTAAATGATTATAGATAGTTGTACTAGTGCGTATGTACGAGATACAAAACTTTGTGTTATGCGTCTGGTCATGTCTATTAAAAACTGGATAACGTGTAGGGTATCGATGAACATCTACTTACAAATCTATCCCTATGTTCATGTAAGTAGCATGCAGCGTGAATTATGTACAAGTTGTAAACTGTAGGTATGTTTAATTCCACAAACGCTTCCCTGCATGATTCACGGTAGGATAAGCCTGCGATTATCCGAATTGCCCGCTTTTGTAATAGCAAAACTTCCGCTAGTGCAGTTGATGTTCCCCAAAATAGTAATCCGTATGATATCGCAGAGTTAAAAAATGCATAATAAAGTGTTTTTAAGATATGACTGTTACACAATACTTTAATTTTAGTCAAAATATATAACTAAATTAAATATAAAATATTTAATTTAGGCAGTAATGCTTCCAAATGCGGTTTCCAAGTTCACAGTCTATATGGTTAATTCAAGTAATTTGCAAGTGGGGACGGGACTTAAGAAACTATTTTGCAAGGGTATTTTGAGGTCATGCTTATTTTCAAAACTCAAGAAATTTGTTTTTTCAATATTCACGACTAGTTTATTTGCTGCGAACCAGTCTTCTAAGTTACGCAATATTTGGCTACAATTCTCGATGAGATGACTAGGATCCTGTCCGGTTACAACTATATTTGTATCGTCGGCGTACAACGTTGTATTTTGAGTAATATAAGCAGGCAAGTCGTTCATATATATTAAAAAGAGAAGTGGGCCTAGTATGGAACCTTGTGGGACGCCAGCCTCCACACCCAAGCAATCAGATATCATCTGGCTTCATCAGCAAAATTATTTGCGCCATTGTACCACTTCCGGTTTACCAGAAGTTGACGTCAACTTTCTTCATTTAAATAGCACGGTATATTTTTTATGAGTTTTTTGTACCGAACATACAATTCTGCATCAAAACTTACTAAAACACCCTATGTCAAAAATCAGCCGTTTTTGAGTTATTCAATTTTTTTCGAATATAGGGCCAATTTTACGTAGTACGATTTTCGGCTGCATGGTGTGCGAACGTGTTTCGGTCAACGGCAACAAAGAAATCGTTTAGTGAGTGTATCACGTGAAGTAGAGGCTTTAATTAAGCGAGAAAGTAAGGTAAAGACAGATAAAACAGAGACTAACAAGAAAACAAAACAAATAAATGAAATTTGGCGTGTTTAGTATATGAAATTATAACAGAAACGCTGATAAAAGCAACACTTTCGACGGGTCGACCGGAGTGTAGTTTTTTACGCGGCAAGGTAAAACATCTGGCGCAAATAAAAAGACGATACGTATTTACAGGGCGAGGCCAAGCGAGATAACTAATAGCGTATAAATACCCAAAGTTATCTGGGATTTCAAAACAGTAGCGTGGTAAAATTCTTTCTTGACATCTAACATACTTAATTAGTAAAGTAGTAATGGAGGAAGTAGTAGAAGGGATTAATGACATCAAGATATGTATGAAAGAGATAAAAGAAAATCAAAAAGAATTTCAAGATGAAGTATTAACATTAAAACGAGAAAATATGCAACTGAAAAAGAGAGTGCAAGAACTATAAAATAAGCTTACCAGAATTGAAAAAGAGCACAAGAAAGAGAATATTGTAATTAAAGGATTGGATCCGAAAGAAAATATAAACAAAATCGATGTACAAGAGTTCATAGAAGATAAGATGGGCATCAAAGTGGAGATAAAAGAGGTCGAAAGGATAGGAATCAACAAAAGTAAAATGATTATTAAGGCGAAAATGAATAATATGGACAACAAAAGACTTGTAATGAAAAATAAAAATAAGCTAAAAGGAACAAAATACTTTATTGACCCGGAATTCACAAACGAAGAAGAAAAAATACAGAAAAAGTTAAGGGAAGTGGCAAGAGTTGAAAGAGACAAAGGAAAGCAGGTTAAGGTCGCATATCAAAAAATGAGGATAAATTCAGAATGGTATAAATGGGATGTGCAAAAGCAAGAACTGACAAAAAATGAAACTAATGGTAGGCCAAAAAACTAGTTAAAGTAATGAAAGACGGATCACAAAAGGTAACGAACGCAGCAGAAATAAGGACAATGAATATTCAGAGACAACGGAAAATAACAAGAAGAAAAGAAATATGAGATATAATGTACGATTTGGAACGTGGAATATAAGAACACTACTCGAAACGGGAAAAATGGAAGAGGTAGGGAAAGAATTGGAAAAATATAAACTAGGAATACTAGCGCTTCAAGAAGTAAGATGGGGAGGAGAAGGAAGAATAGACAAAGAAAAATACTCTATATTATACGCAGGAGAAGAAAAGCAAGGAAGTCATGGCACACCGTTTATGCTGGACAAAAGGTTCAGAGGCAAGATTATGCAGTTTAATAGAATAAATGGTAGAATCTCATACATTAGAATTAAAAATGAAATAGCAAATATTTCAATAATAAACGCGTACGCACCGACAGAAGGGGCATCTGTAGAAGAAAAAGATATATTTTACGAAGCATTAGAAGAACAGTGTGAAAGAATATCAAAACACGACACAATAATAATAGCAGGCGATTTTAATGGAAAAATAGGACAAGAGGAATACTGGAAGAATGTAGCTGGAAAGGAAACAGTACATGAGATAACATCCGATAACGGAGCGAGATTATGCAATCTGGCAACAGAAATGGACTTAACAATAGCAAGTACTAAGTTCAAACACAAAAGGGAGCATAAAATAACGTGGACTTTCCCAGGACAATTAAGCGGCAACCAAATTGATCATGTATTAATTACAAGAAAAAGAGAAAAGATGATTCAAGATGTCAGATCATTTAGAGGTACAAGTATAGATACGGATCATCTCCTAGTAATTGCAAAAATAAAATTAAGGGTTACAAATGATAAAAATACGAAAATAACTAGCAAGAAATGGAATATAGACAATTTAAAAAGAGACGAAAGTTTAATAAAATACCAGAAAGAAATTGAACAAGTGTTAGAAGAACAGAATAGACATGAAGACATAGAAGAGGAATGGGGTAAACTGAGAAATACGGTAATTGAAGTATCTGAAAGAGTTTTGGGAAGAAAAAGGAAGGAAATTAAAAACGATTGGTTTGACAGAGAATGTGAAGCAGTAATTGAAACAAAAAGGACAGCAAGAATAAAATGGCTAAAAACTAAAAAACTAGAAGACTACAAAATATATAGCAAAATAAGGAAGGAAGGTACAAAACTAATGAAAATCAAGAAACAAAAATGGATAGAAGAAATAATGGAAGAAATAGAAGCAGACAATAAGAATAATAGTAAGCTCTACCAACGTATAAGAAAGCAAAAGAGGAAAAAGAATATAACAGCCAACATAGACAAGAAAGAGTGGGAAGAATATATAAAAAACACATCTAAAATATGTGATGAAGATGCTAATGAAGAAACATTAGAAGAAAACGTAAGAGATGAAGAAATAGAAGAGCCTTCAAAAAATGAATTTGACGAAGTAATGAAAGATTTAAAGAATGGAAAAGCCTCAGGGCCTGATGATATTTGTAACGAAATGATAAAAAACGCTGGAGATGAGATGAGAAAAAGATTATACGAACTGATGTTGCAAATATGGAGAAAAGAATCGATGCCTGCAGAATGGAAAATAGGATATATAGCGCCCATTCCAAAGAAAGGAGACCTAACAAACTGTCAAAACTATCGACGAATAACGTTGCTGAACACTGCGTACATAATATTAACAACGCTAATTTTAAAAAGTTTGAAACCATATTCAGAAAGTTTATTAGGAGAACATCAGAACGGATTTAGAAAAGAAAAGTCAACAATAGATGCTATACATGTATTAACACAAGTGATTGAAAAATGCTACGAAAATGACATCGAGTTGCATATAATATTCATAGACTTCAGGAAGCCTTTGATAGTTTGAAGAGAAGCATGATAGCAAAAGACGCAAGAACACAAGGAATACCTGAAAAACTAATAAGACTGATCAAAATGACGATAGAAGGATCAAAGGCAGCAGTAATTACACATGAAGGGATAACAGAGACAATAGAAGTAACAAAAGGTGTGAGACAGGGGGATGGACTATCAGCGACATTGTTCAATATTGCTATGGAAAGAGCAATAAAAGGAAGTAACGCAACGGGAAATATAATATCAAAATCTGTTCAAATAATAGCATACGCAGATGACATCGCGGTCATATCGAGGAATAGGAAAAGTCTTGAAAAAACGACAACAAAGTTATTATATGAAGCAAGAAAAAGAGGACTAGAGGTTAACCAACAGAAAACAAAATACATGAAAATAAGCAGGACAAACAGAGAAGAGACACATTTAAAGATCAAAATAGGGGAAGAAGAATATGAAGAAGTGAAAGCTTTCAAATACCTCGGAATCATGATAAACAATAGAAATGACAGACGTATGGAAATTATGCAAAGAATTCAGTCTGGTTACAACGCGTATTACAAATATAGGGACATCATGAAAAGCAAAATTATAAGCAAGACGACGAAATTAAGGCTATATAAAACTGCAATAAGACCTGTGGTAGTTTATGCAGCTGAAGCAATGTGTTTAACGAATAAGGAAGAAGAACAGTTAAAAGTGTTTGAGCGAAAAATAATTAGAAAAATATTCGGCCCCAAGAAAGAAGGCGACGAACAGTATAGAAGACTGATGAACTTCGAGATAGTGAAACTCCTAGACGGAGAAGATATAGTAAGAATAATAAAATCAAAACGAATAAGATGGTATGGACATATAAATAGAAAAAACAAAGAGACAATAATAAGAAGGATAATCAATTGGAAACCGAAAGATTCCAGGCCCAGAGGAAGACCAAAAACCAGATGGGAAGATCAAGTACTGAGTGATTTACAAAAGATGGGCGTAACCGGATGGAGAGACAAGATGAAGGACAGAAAAGAATGGAAAAAAGTCGCGGATGAAGCAAAGAATCATAGCAGCCTATAGATAGAAAGTACGAAGAAAATGAGAAGCGGAGTGACCCACCGCTTTAAAAAACGATTGGGGTCTGAAGAGCTCTCTTGAGCGGTTCCAGTTCCGAGAGGAACGTATAACCTAATATATATATATATAGGGCCAATTGCAACGTTATGTTCAAAATTCTGTTTCTGAAGGCATTACAGCTAAAGACCTCATATTTGGCATGTTAGCCGAAATGCCATACATCAAACCTATGTTCTAAAATTTATCATAATTTATACAGGGCCGTCCGAAGTTAATGTTCACTTCAACCAACTTTACGTCGATAAAAGTAACTTTTTTTAAATGGAACCTCCATGTTATTGCATTTTTGAATACACTTAATAATTCTCTATCATTTACTATTAGATATATTAGCTTCTATATTTTACGGTTTTAGAGTTATTAGAGATTTCCTGATGAAAGTCCGAAAAATACGCCTTTTTAATGCATTTAAAATCTCAGTAATCCTTGCATGTCAAAATAATTGCTATTATATTTGTGCTATAAATACACATAGTTGATATCTGTCAAGCAAAATGGAAAATGAAATACATTACGGGAAAGAATAGTACATATATTATTTTATACGGAGGAAAAGTGATACTTTTGATGGCGCGCTCGGGTTTAGCAGCCGAACGAAGTAAAATTTATGCAAAACTATCTATTTTTATTGAAGACAACCGGGTTTGGTAGGATGTTTGGACGTTTAGACCGATGATTAAGTATCTGTTTCTATCGTAACTCATCATAAAACTGTCAAATGGACACTGTCAACATTGAAATTATGTGTTTGTATTGGTTTGTACGTTGCCATAATAACACTTTTCCCTCCGTCGGCGGAAAAGTGAAAAGTAAACCTCCGGCGGAGGAAAAGTGACACTTTGCGGCCGACTACTCAGTCGAGAAATGTCAGAATTATTG
Organism: Holotrichia oblita; assembly: GCA_023690525.1. Lineage (NCBI taxonomy): Eukaryota > Metazoa > Arthropoda > Insecta > Coleoptera > Scarabaeidae > Holotrichia > Holotrichia oblita. The sequence continues at coordinate 61,590,002 of CM043018.1, forward strand.
ACGTTTGAAGAAAAACGATATTTTAGATTTATTTTCCATTCATGAAGACTGTAGTAAAATTGTGAGTAGCACATGTCGAGTATATGACGATAGATATCCACATTTATGCAAAATGCGATCGATGAAGCGTAGAAGACAGGAATATTGACTCTCTGCTATGGTAATTAACATGTTTTAATTTACGCCTATGACACGCAGCGCGTTCCTGACAGCTGTAATTATTACTTACAAAGTAGACTATGTAGGATTAACTAACAGTAATAACATTTTATAATGGTTTTTTTTCTCTTAATAACCATAATTGTTTATAGTTAACAATGGTCAAGGGAATAAAAGTATTTCCAAAAATGTCTATTGCAAATTTACCAGAATTGTGAATATATTTATGCTCATTTAAGTCATTATTATAGTAATACTATATGTTGTATGTATATGTCTAGTGTTCTTATAGAATTCGGTAACATAATATTCACATTTATGTATACAAAATAAACATTGTACCACCTCTCCCGCGTTCAGTCCTTTTGAATATTCTAAATAGTGAATCACTCGACTCAGACAAAACTACCTCCTTATATCACTTTATCCATATCAGATTTCTACTTTACTCACACATAGAGTAACAATATTAAATCTTGTTTCTGCATGAAATATGACATACCAAACAGGTATGATAAGCTACTCTTTCACTTTTCAAGGTTCAATTTGATATCGCTCAAATGAACTCGACCAAACATCTTTTTTTAGTGTGACTTAAAATATAGAAAGTTTTCATTTTACCATAGACCCAATTTTTGTGATCAATATAAATGTTTTCTTTTTCACAGAAAAAAATACATTCTATATACCTATAGTTGAAAGGTAAAACAATTATTTTTATGTATCAGTACTGAAATATGTATATTTAAAAACATCGAAAGTGCAAAAAATCGGATTTCGACAAGTTTGGTGAAAATACGATTCTAAAGGTAAAAAAATAAAGCTTGTGTATGCAATGTAATATATATTACTTTTATCTTATTATCATATATACAATACAAGCGAATAATAATCATATTAGTATAATAACTTATAATTAAATCAATCAACACGAAAATGTAAATATTTAATTAAGTGTAATATAAAAGTTGATTATATAAAAAGTGGCGTGTATCTTTTGAATACGACATCAATTCTTTAGGGGCGGAAAATCCTCGTCTAATACTGTATATTTTCTACATACTGCACACACTCTATTAACCGCCAACCATTCTCGAATACACTGAGAAAATTTTATAAATAAATAAGACGAATTAACTTCAAAACATATTACATACCTCTGTATGATAAACATGACGACATGTTAGAACAGATTTGGGTTCGTCGCGAATTTCTTCAATACATATGGGACACAGTTCTTTGCTATCGTCCAGCTCGTCAAAATCACTCTTCACGGCAGACCACGCAGTTTCAGGTGTTCTTAAAATAAGTCCAACGTATTAAATTAAAAAAATGCATATTACAAAACAAATTACTCGAGGATTTTCAGGACATTGTACAATATAAACTGCACCGCCATTCCAGATAGAGAACCATTATTATTCTGACGGTAAAGGTTAAGGGCATTTACAATATCCCCTTCCGTTCTATACGGAATATTCTGCTTTAGATAGCTAAGCAGACTTCGAAATTTCTTGCTATTACTCTCGATAGTTTTGATATGGTTTGAATTTTCGCCTTCTGAGACAGTCCCTATTTTCGATGGTTTAACGTACATGGAAGATGCTGCATCTATATTTTTTCTTATAAGTAATATATTCAGATATACACTAGTGGCCATAAATGTGGATACTTTTAAAATATATTTTAAAATATTGCTTTTTGTCAAATCCAGTATCTTTCTAATACTGTCTACCTTCCACGGTATTATAGTGGTAACCTATGTCATCTGTTTTAATTAAATTAGAATGACATTCTAAATTTATCTTCGACATATTTTCCTTATCCCAGATTGGCTGCTTTGTCCATGTCTTTTGGTAATTTCTTCATAAGTATTCTTTCTTGACGTAACATAATAACCTTTGCGCGCCTAGTAGGTCATCAATCAATTCTTTGAATTTTTATCTTTACTATGTATTATATCCATTTTAATGAATAAAAATAACAAGTGACTGATCGCGCGGACGAGATGTCTACGACTAGCAATAAAAATATTTTATTTTTAATAATATTTCAAATATTCTGTTTTCACTGAAGGTTAAAGAAAAAAAATCGTATTGTGCAAAAGTACATAATAGATATATAAAAGTTTCCGTACTTATGACCAAGTGCGTAATGGTAGATTATAGCGACTCACCATTTAGTAGATCTGAATGTTCTTTGTGTATAAAATTACACTTTTTCCTGTAATCGGTCTTTCCACTAAAATTATTTTTAGAATCAATATTATCTTTTTTAATCTCCTTACTTTTCTCTTTTTTCGCCTTGCTGAAATATAAAATTAATAGTTATAGACAATATTAAATTAATCAGTTTTTTAGATATGTACTGGAAGTCATAATGAAAACGAAGTGCTTTTTATTAAAACTAACAGGGTTTTCGACTTATTTGCACTGGATGCACACTAGGTATGTCTCAAGTTTGCATGAGAAACGTATCAGCTCTGAACAAGTGTCGATTACAGCATTCTACTCCCGGTTTCACCATATTTACATTAGAACTGACAGGAATTCATACCGTTATTGACAAATATGTGCATTCGGCGCAGATTTAGTCCATGCAATAAAACGAATATTTAGCATTAAATTAATATGTTCTTCAATTGGACTATTTTTATTAGTATCGTATATGAAAAATATATGGACTATTTTTATTAGTATCGTATATGAAAAATATATATGTATTATATATTTAAATTAATTATATTAATATTAAATGGTGCGATTTGTACAGACATCATTTTATAAGAAATGCCGTAGTGTTCACTAAGTAATTTAATTGAATTGAATGTACATTGCCAAAGATGCAGTGTCTCTCATTGTGAAATATACATTCAATTTAATTAAATAACTTTCTAAGAATACAGCATTTTTGCGTTTATATTTATTATATTATACAGATCGTCTGCATTTCGTGTTTGTCTGTTTTAACTTGGGCTTATAATGTTGGCACTTTGTTAACATAACTACAAGTAAATGTGCTGGATATATTTATTTATAATTTTCAACGGAAACACGGAACAATATTTAGATTCATTTCCTTTATTGTCTACTTAAATAGCTGATTTTATTTTAATTTGAGCGATATGACATACATATCTTTTTAATTTATATGAACGCTGGAGTTATAACTCACGTATTATTAGAAATTCGAGTGCTAGCTATTCTTCAAATTTATTAATATTGAACAAATTGCAATGGCCTACTATCAATAAAAACAATAAAGTTCGTCCATACTTTAGTGAATAATCATCTACACGATGTATTTCCTACTTTGACAGTTTTTGCTTAATTCAGATACTACAAATTCTGCGGTAGTTAGTCCAAAAGCTGCAAGAATGTTCATACTGTCAAGATTATAATTAAATTCAACATCATCTTTTTGTCGAATTTCACCTTGTTTCCAAAATGTTTTCTTCAAAATTCAAAACATAAATGTTCTAGATAGGAGGTTCCCAGCGTCCAGGGGCGCCGCGGCAGCCTCCCCAAAATAAAAAAAAATGAATTTATTATCAAGTCTCCAGTTTTGTTTCATATGAAAGGTGCCGTCGGAAATGATCTGAACGTTAAGGACACCATGGCTTTAAAAAGTTTAGGAACCCTTGTTCTAGTTGATTCTGGCGCTTAGGATAATACTGGTCAACAACTGTTTCATGAATACCAATAATTGTTCTTAATGCAATTTTTTGTCTTCAAATAAGCTGTTTTTTTATTGATTGACCTATTTTGTGCAGGTCCAGATATGTACAATCATGGTTTATTAGTGTAGCACACATGTGAATGGAATAGTAACCGAAAAAACACCTGTATATTAGAAAAGAATAGTCAAAACACGAATGCATTCCTATACAAAAAATGTAAAACATTCCACATTGTACAATTCTAAAAATGTGTTGTATCTATGTATCTACATTATATATTAAACTACAAAAAATTAAGAATTTTAAGTTTCCTACACTTACTGATGCAAAAACTTAAAAAAAGTATTTGTGAGTCCACAAATATGATCGGTATTGATAAGGTTGGCATGGGCAGCATGGGTTTAATAGTACACCCATTGGAGAAAGCCGCTTAGCAAACATTCAAAAGTTTTACAGTATTTTGCGAAATCGTAAGGCGGAAAATTACCATGATATTGTCAGCGATATTATATTTTTATAAATTTGGGATTGCAATATATCCTTAAAAGTACAGTTTCTGTACTGGGGCCTAGATTTCTTCCCGGAAAACCTTGGCGCAGTGAGCGACGAACACGGGAAACATATCATCGCAAGGTATATTAGGCATATTTTTGTCAACAACGCATTTTACAGATTATTTTAAGACCATCATAAAAATTAAGCTAATCAGTAGTCAGATAATAGTTTGTTTTCGTTTCATAGTTCCAAAAGAATAGGGGAAAATCATATCTTTTGGAAACACTTTTTTAATGATTTTGATAAATTCAAATTATTATTAGCGTCTGTGACGTAGATTAGCAGTAAACAAGCCATGCTTGTCAGCTTGACACCGATATTAGAATAAGATTTCACTTTTAATCAACTTGTAATGGACTGTCAACAGGCTTGTTATGGGACAGTTTGGCGAATATTTACTCCCTTTCTACGTCATGTTCGTTTACGATGACTTATAATTTTTAAATATTTCAAATAATTTAAGCCTTGAATATTTGTTGCAGTATTAATTTTTGTTAAATGTTTATTACTTTTTGGTAATAAGAAACATTATTCTACTCAAAAACCATGTAAGTAAATACACTCTGCGATGCATGCACATCCCCTATTGTAACTATAAAAGTGATAAAACAACTATACACCTTGTGTTGTTAACAGATGATAGAGAATACAATTCTAGTAACAAGTCACTGAAGGGTCAATCTCCAAGTATTCAGAAGCATCGTTTGAGATTCAGCAACGGTAATATACGTATCATTTTGCATCGTATCGTTTAGTATCAGAAAATAGTAAAATTCAATCTTCGTAATAACGCCGTAATAAAAAACAGAAATGTTTAGAATTATAAAAATATGTTTCAAGTTATAAGAATTTTGCATCCACCAGGAATAAAAACCATATTTAAACCTTTTAAGAAAATAAAAAATAAATTCTAGGTACCTACTGCAATAAAACTAAAAGAATACTATTTCTAGATCGATCACTCATTGTTCTTCGATAAAAAAAAAACTTTAGTATAAATTTTGAAGTGGTATGCGTTATCTATTAATAATATTAATTATCTACTTATATTAATTATTGTCATACTTATTATTTTGCAACATTTTTTCGTAGTCAACTATAGTATAAATCAATATTGGAACGCTCTCTAGCAGTATGTCATATGGTTCCTGGATTGGCATCATAGGAGATATATTTGAGAGAGCGACCAGCGATTCTTGTGAAATATATCTGTCGTGTTTATCAAACAGTTTCTAAAAGATGAAAATGTTTTACTATAAGTAGAATAGCTTTAAAATTTGTTATACTTTATTCATTTGCAGTATGTCGAGACAAGATACCATTACCGAAAACCATTCACTAATTGATCTTTCACATTCGGCTTTTGTAGGTACTGTAATTTCAGTTAGATAGCTTCTAATGTTTTCTAGAACACCGAGTACGTTTTCACAGCGTCTATGAAAGCTGAAAGTAGATATTCGATTATATTATTAATTGCAAAAAACTGTAGGGTATTACTTTTCATAAAATTGAATTTGAAGAAAATAAACATTCCTGTACTTGTCAAACAAATTTTTTTGTATCAATTTTAAGTCTTCCTGTTTTTTTCCTATATTTTTAGCACCTTTCCTGTAATGAACAATATAAATAAGCTAATACCATTTTTTAACAGTTTTCTTATTTTACTTACTCCAACATTTGATTATAGTTTCTAAGTTCAGATATAGTTTCTTTATGTTTTTTAGATTCAGCTTCAATTATCTTATTATTTTTGGTCAATTCCGAAATCTAATAAAGAAAACAAAAAATAATTGAAATCGTTCTTAAAACGCACAATTTCTTTACCTTTCCATTCAGTTTACTTAATTTTGCCTCTAATTCTCTTTGTTTAATGTTGGATTGATTCAGTTTTAGTTTAAGATTGCATATTAGTTCTTGTTGTTCACCAATTAATCTATTTTTTTCGTTTAGTTCAGTGTTATCCTTAAATAAAAAGTGCACTTAATAAACTAAATAAAATAAAATGAGATATTCAGTATTTAAATTGGCACGTACCTTATTTCTATTAAGTTTGGCTTCTGCTTCCTTTAATTTTGAAGTCATTTGTTGCAACTTTGTTTTCAAACTGGCAATAGTTTCTTGATCCAGTCCAGGTTTGGATTTATCAGAAATACCTGTAATATCCTTAAAAAATGTACATGTCATAATATGTATCTATGTGAAACCAATGACTTCTAATATTGCGATTATTTATGAAACTGATATCCCTTAATATCTGTTTAGAACAGGGCAAATATTAAGATTACAGGTTTTTTTTGGATAAGTTTATATAGTTTGAGAAATATATCAAAATCGTTTTATTTTTGCTGTGATATGCTAACATATATCATAATATAAAAAATATTTTGAGCTTTGGACATCATACAAAATGTGCATTATTTAATATGTAGTTGTATTCATAGTAAAAAAAAAAAGTATTTCTGTTTCATATAGGTAGTATTTTTCAAGAGCAAATCAAACCATTTCTTTTACCAACATTCTATAGATATCGTTGTTGTAACACACACATAGCAGAATTTGAGTTTACAATGACAATGTATTAAAACTGATCATTACGATCAACCATCACACCTCAGTAAGTTTTGATGTAGAGTTGCATGAACGATTTAAAAAAACTCATAAAAATTATCCCATTCTATTTAAATTAAGAAACTTTCGGTAAACCGGAAGTGAGACAATAGCGTAAGACAAAAATTTGAAAGAGATAATGTTATCGACCATCTCTCAAAGTTTCAGAACTGTTAGATTTCGGAAACATCAAGAAATTCTAATAAACCAATTCTTTGACTAACCTTGTATATGAGGATAAAAACAAAATGTTTTTTCTCCTAGACTGATGCAGATATACGTTTCTAATTGATTAATTTTCATACATACTTGATCTAAATTTGACAAAATAGTGTACAAGAAAAATTTTAAATATAGCGGGAACAACCCAAGCGCTGCCTACTTATATTTTACATTTCTATGAGAAGGTCCATTGTCTCATGGATAGTCTGTGCTTTATGGTTCTTTTGCGACATCTTATATCACTTCTTGATAGAAATGTATTTGTTAAAAGCTGCAGCAAACTAGTAAGAGAGAAACTGTTTCTACATTATGGCAAAATATGACCATATTTTGCATGTATTTAAAATAATATCAACTATTTAACGTACTACATATAAATATTTAGCGTAACATTATTTTAATGCACAGGTGAATGTTTACCAAAACGCATCAAATAACTGACTGATACATTATATCTATTGAAGTATATTAGTTATTTATATTGATGATCTTATAGTATATCCTGCCTTTTCACCACAACGCATCAGAAGATTCCCTGTTATACGAGCAAATTGAGCTAAACTGCATAATTGAGAATGCGTTACAATGGGTTAAGTTATCTACATTATGGCATACAACTTCTCTGTCATTAGCAATGAAATCATACATTTTTGTGCAATATCGGCACAAACAATATTAGGTATTAATAAACAACAATAAACTATTAAACTAATGCTGCAATTCTATGCGCAACTGTAGTGATCGTAACGAAATCTGCAAGGCTTGTAGCAGTTTATGCAATTCTAAACAGTATCGTAAACAATCGCATATAACGATTACTCGTAACTCCCAACGATATCTCGTAAAAAGGTATGTATACAATTTCTATCACTGGAAGCACTTTGAGCGAACCATAAAGTTGTTCCTTCAAATATTAACAAGCAGAAAATATCAGAAAAATGTATAATATGCGCCCAATTTTGCTAATTGGCGCGCTTTTAGAAGAAAATGAGGAGTGATATGGGAAGTATATTTCACACAGAAGTGTAGCAATAATTATAATGTATTTTTTCAACCGCCAATGAATATAGCAAATTTTTATTTAAAAGTATGTGTCTATGCATGGAATCGAACCATGAAGTTATCTTTGTACGAATTGTAATTGAATCTGAAAATCTTTTCTCAAATTGGATAAATTTCTAACAAGCAAAGAAGTTAAAACTTCTATTTAGCACGGGTAATTAATATAAAAATAACACTATTTGATTTTGAGAGCAAGCAGAACTCATGTAATATTAAATTAATGTACCAGGTTTTATGAGAAATGTCGAAATTCTTGCTCCACCCAGCAGATAAAAATCATCCATCTTTTGTTTACATGATCAGAAAAGGGAACATTCAATTAATGTCATGCTTGTATATTCAAACAATCTATAAGTATATATTTCTAGCATTAATTGTGCTAAAGATTTCAGACTCTAATACCAAAAATATAGGTTGCAATGCAAGATTTCCAGACTCCGTTCACAACAATGCCATATGGAAAATCAGCAGCATAAGGAATTATTTGCGATCAGAATAGAAAACAGTGACAAATTGACATATTTAACATGTAGACACAGCGCAAATTCACAATAGAAAAAAACTATCCATATTATATTTATTAGGAGATAGTAGTTATCCCTTAGAACCTTGGCTGTCTACACCATTTGCTGCAGTACAGACCACAAGCTACATTTAATAGACAATTAAATGCAGCCAGAACGTACAAATGGTATACTAAAAAGTAGATTTAGATTTTTGTCCAGGCCTAGGGTCTTACTTTATCACCCAATAAAATTCTCGAAAGTTAATGTTTGTTTGATTGTTTCTTGAAATTCTATTTCAATATTGGGTTTTCGTTTTTTTGAACTGGCAGAACAAGTGAAGAGTTATGATAACTGTACTGTAAATGCAAACAACATAAGTGATACATAACCTAACATCCATCAGAAACTTAAAACACCTGATATGAAAAGTCTATGAAGTTAGCAATAGCAAGGGCTACATGCTTAAATAATCGCAAATACATTATCGTATCTATCTATTTTACGCGAATCGTAGGAGCGTCGCTCCACATTGTTCTAGAATTGCACTTCTCGTAGATCTGTAAAACATGAATTTACGATCCACTCGTAGTATACAAATTTATGATTTTACGAGAAAACATAGAATTGCAGCATCAGCTTAGCTTAGATATTCTTAAAGGTACTGATCAACTGTAATCCAAAATTGAAATGTTTATATATTAATTATGATTTTTTTTTTTTTTTTTTTTATATGTGGTGGGTGCTTAGTTGCAGTGACTCCGTAAACTGTATCGCTTGTCTGGCTATCACTGCAACTCTCGCGGTGTAGTTTTTGTGTGTGTATGTTGTGTTCAATGGCTTTGTGACAGCATCATATCGCTTTTTATGATGCCGCGCTGTTAATCACTTTGCTCCCAACAGCGAATGGCAAGTCGATCCGGGATTAAACTCTCTGAAAAAATGTCACCGTCCCTCCAGAGAATTGAACCCCGGCACCTATCGTCCTCTCACAACAATAGTCAGCCGCCTAACCACTGCGGCCATCGACCCGTTAAATGATGATCTACGGTTTTGATATTTACTTCAGATATTTTATATTTAATTAAAATTCATAGTAAAGTACGAATTTCTTATCGCATTTAAATAGTAATAATAAGAATAGAAGCATACCTCTGTAGTTTGCGTCTGTTGGTGACTGCTTTTTGAGACTGTTTGAATTTGTTTGCATTTTGTAGTTGGTTGAACCTGAACCATTTGATTTTGCCGTTTCTACAACATGACAAATTAGTAGCTTGAAAACTAGAAATTGAATATATTAGCTTACCTTTACAATGATTTTGTCACTAGCTGCTACTTCGGTGCATATAGCAGTCTTTTTTTTTTTTACTTCAAGAACGACATTAGTTTCCGTTTTCTAAAATAGAAATTCATGTTTACTGAATCAAACTGATAGTTAAAACATTCTATTGAATTTTATTAAAAAAAGATAGTAAATATATAAAACTAACCTTCTCCGCCTTTTTTTCGGAATTAAGATCAGTTTTCTTTTGGGGTGAAATTGTTTCTTGTGGCAGTTTAGTATTCGCCTTATGTGTCTCAGAAAGTATTTTATGATACTCGATAGGCAGTTTACTATAAAATATTTGAATTTATTTGTAAGGAATCAGTACTAAACAGCAAAGTATACAGGGAAGGGCACATAAAGTGTTACAGAGCAATAGCACTCAAACTATTAATCATATCGAAAAATATTTCAGACAAAAGTTTGTGTTCGGGAAGGCGGTCGTACTGGGCCACCCAGTTTTTTGATCTGTGTAGGCGTAGAAGCTACGTCAATATCAACTCCAATTTTTTAAATGGAATCATGTATTTTTGTTTTCAATAACAATAAGAGATCTTTTTCTTATAACATTGTCAGATTATATAATGCTATTCCAACTTCATTAAAGGGTTTGAATCTGCCTTCATTTATTCGCCAACTCAGGAGGCTGTACCACTCACCGTCGGGCCCGTTATGATCGCGAGCACGTGGGATATAACTTCAGTTTCTTTCGCTGTGTAGCTAGTTCGGCATGGACTATGGACTATATATACTTGCCTTGTCTTTGCTCTCTTTTCTTCTGCCTCTTTTTCGCTCTCCTTTTCTTTTCTTCTATTTCTACATACATTTGCTGCACATATAAAAAAAACCAGACACGAATTTAGGTTAGGTTTTCTTTTAGTTTTAGTTTCTAAATTAATTAATTTTTAGTTCTTTTTTTTTGGGCCCGAGAATAAAAGCAGCTCCTGGCCATCCATGGAGCTGATCTCGGATCTATTTGATGGCATATTAAATAATGTTTAACTGTTACACGTGTTATTGTATTACTATAATGTAATGAAATGTCGTCATTAAAAAGCTATTATTATTATTATTATTATTATTATTATTATTATTATTATTATTATTACAGATTTTAAGACGAACTCAGCGACCTACAACACAAGGTCATTCTAGTCACGCAGAGTCTGAAAATAGTCGAAAAATCGATCAAAAACTGGGTGGCCCAGTATGACCGCTTTCCCGAACACTGAAACTTTTATCTGAAACATTTTTCGATATGATTAATCGTTTGAGTGCTATTGCTCTGTAACACTTTATGTGCCCCACCCTGTATATTTGTAGATATATTTATATATGCTGAAAACAATGAATACACAATAAAAACATTTACTAATCTAAACCGTATGTTAAAATCTTATTGATAACCGAATTGTAGCATAAATCGGCCATAAACATTTTTTTCTGTCCGCTAGGGATACAGTCTTCTCTACTGAGTGTAGTACCTAATATGCCTCGGACCGTAGCTCCATTATCATACATTATATCAAAAAGAGCAAAATTGTCCATAATTACAATTACCGTGTCCCTAAAATATTTTCAGCCACCCTACTGCCCACAACCAATCCATGAATCTGGAAAGTTTTCGTTAAGATATTCCCGAACGACACGACTATTATGTACAGGAGCTCCATCGTGTTGGAAAACTATCTATCGGCGAGCGGCTAAAGGGACATTTTCCAAAAGTTCAAACAAATCGTCACGAGGGAACCTTAAATAATTGTTGCCATTCAAGTTCCCGTCGAAGAACTAAGGACCAAGTAGTTGTTCTCCCAATATGCCACCCCAAACATTGCGTGACCATCTTTACTGATAGTTTCCAATTCTCATGACGTGCGGGTTCTCATCGGCGTAATAATGACAGTTGTGGCGATTGACTACCCCATTTTTATGGAATGTCGATTCATCCGAAAATATCACGCGCATAAGGTAGGATTCATCTCAGTCGATTTTTTCAATTGCCCAATTGAAGAAATTCTGCCTGATTTCAAAATCTTGAGGTTGTAATTCCTGGAGTAATTGAATTTTAAATGGATAGAACTTGTACTTCTGAAGGGTACGATGCACACAACCCATTAAAATATCAGTGTTCCTACTAATTTCGCGAATACTGATACGAGGATTTTCAACAGCAGCCTCCAGAACTTGCAACTCGTTTTCTACGGTCAAATCTGGCTTCATTCTCACTCTCTTTGCTCGTTAACCAGTGCCAGTAGTTGTAAATCTATCTAACACCTTTTTACGCACGTGGATTTGGACACGTTCTGAGGGGATATCTCTCAGCGTACGCTCGTGACGCCAACAAACAGTTTTTAAAACATTCTCCAAGAATAACCACCATGTAAACCATTTCTTGTTGAGTTCGAGGCATTTTCGCAACGTTTATCAGATAGGTAACAATAATGGTTCGGTCAGTTTGTTATTTTTTTCGTTTGCTTTGACAATTGCATTTCTATTGTTTTATCATGATTAGATTAGATTTAGATATAAGGGTGATATTGCACCGCGACCATCGATCTATTGTGCCCCTTACATGAGGTGTAAGCTGCTGGGTTTTGCCCGCAGTCCCCATCCAGACTGAGAGCTTTAATAAACTGTAGCAGATGTGATGGTTTCAGAGAGGGTATTTCTTCCTCGTCTATAACGCCTTTGCCAAGATGGTTGGCGCGAATTTCTTCATTTGTTGTGCAGTTGAATGTCAGGTATTCCGGACTTTCATCTTTCGCCCCGCAAAACCTGCAGTCGCTATTATGTTCCAGACCTATCCTCTTCATGTGTTCCCCGAGGTGACAATGCCCCGTAAGGAAGCCCGTGAGAATGCGTAGTCTGTTCCTCTTTAGTTCTAGCATAGTTTTACTTTCTGCTTGTTGAAATTTCCAAGGAATACCTTGGTATGTCTCAGACCAGGAAGATTGTGCCAGAGGGAAGCTCTGACGTCCTCTTCCCTGTCTTTAAGTTATTTCTTATAGGTGTTCATCCCTATTCCACAGAATGGTTCCGGTCCCACAAAAGAAGTTGTGGCGGCCTCCTTTGCTAACAGATTAGCTTTCTCATTGCCACTGATTCCAGTGTGTGCTAGTACACAGCATAATGCAGCATTGTTTTCTTTGCTCAGGTTGTTTAGTTTATCCCGGCATTTCCAAAATAACTTGGAGCTGATGATGTTAGAACTCAGCGTCAGTAAGGCTGCCTGACTGTCGGAGAAGATTGCAATGCTCTCCTTCCGATAGTTTCTATCAAGATTCGCCTGAGCACATCTTCCAATCGCATTAATCGCTGCCTGGAAGACACTGGGACTTGTATATTCGCATCGGCTCTGAGTATTTGGTTCCTGGCCCGAATACCCCTGCACCTGTTCCTTTTTCAGTTTTGGACCCATCCGTATACTATTTGATGGTGTTTGCTTTTAGGGAGTAGGTGGAGGATTCTCCTTCCCATTCTCTCTTGTTACTCAACTTCGTTGAAAAGTTCTTTTCGAAGATGTGTTTCCTAACCATTTCATCGTTTGGCAGATCCGAAAGTGGGGAGAGTCCCGCCATGGATAGCAAGGCTTCTTGGCATAGAGTCCCGCTCCCTTCCGACCCCGCTCTGGCTAGTCGGTACATTGCCGCACGGGCCACTCCCTCCACTACTAGGTGAAGAGATCTGAGGTCTAGGATGACCTCTAGGGTCGCGATTGGGCATGTTCCCATTGCTCCGGTGATGCATACACATGCTCACCTTTGCACCTTACCAAGGGTATTCTTGGTTTTAGCATGACAGAATTGATTTTGAAAAATAACATTTTTCGACAAATTGATCTAACAACTTATCTTTTCGTTTTAATTTTGTTATGAAATGTGTTATTTTTTTACAAATAGAAAATTTGGAATTTCAGTTATCCAACGATGTATTTTTTTTATATGGTTTTCATTTGATATTTTAGAATAAAATGACAATTTACAAAGCCCAATCAAAAATGATATTTCCATAAATCACTTGAAAAAAAATTATGGGTAGATAGAAGAGGTCTTAGTCTATCTCTAAATTCGAAACTGAAACGCCGGTACAATTTAGTCCCTGTAAAAATAAAATTCGAAGTACGGTTTAACTGCGAAGAAAAAACCGTTATAATAGCGAAACCGCTAAAGTTAAGGGTATGACATTATATAAGAAAAAATAAGTACTCTTCGAGAGAACATAGGTTTGACACGCCACTGAAATACGGCACGCCACTGGTGACCAAAAATATTTTAGGGAGACAATTTTGCTCTTAGACTTTTTTTGATATAATGTATGATGAAGGAGCTATGGTTCGAGGTGCTACATAGTCATGCAGAATGAGGGAGCCTTTAATTAATACTTTCGAATGCTGCATTTGACTTTTATTAACCAGTGATTTTAGTGTACCAGATTTAGACTTTCTAGTCAAAGTGTTGCAGAGATGTTGATTTTTTCGAAATTTGAGACTTCGCTTTGAACAATGCAACTTCGTATAGAGATGTATTATATCGCCGGATTTTGGGTTTCCTTGCTAACCGTTGGTCTGTGTCTATTCTTATTCCTCTATATTCATTACTTATAACAATACAAAATATTGTTTTCTACATAAGTCTGTTATTTATAATTTTCAATTTTATATTACCAAAAACATTTTATCACTTTCGGTTTAACCGGATGTTCCTATTACCTTTGTTATTTTAGATAGAAACAGATATTTTTTGTTCAATTTCTAGTACATCTGTGGTACATTAAAATATTTGCTTTGTTAGCATTGCATTAGTCACTGTAATAACACGGCGATAAAGCTACAAAAGAATTTTATGCAAGATACTAATTTTCTTAGTTTATTAAAACTATATGTATATATGTGAACTAGATCGTTCCATAAGCAGATTCTATTAAATGTATTTGTCATGTAATTAGAAATATAGATTTTTTCCTCTCGTCAACTTCATCCGGTGACATTAGTGTATGTGCTAATTAATTGCCTCTGCACTTCGAACGTAGTATTGTTAAAACAATTTTCATTATTCACAATAGAATTGTTAATGAGTAATTTCCTTTAAGTAGGAATAGCTTTACTATAACATATAATACTTATTTTGTTTACATAAAAATTATGATAATGTATTGCCATACATATGAATAATTAAACCAGTTTTCAACCAGCTGGTTTCTCCATTTCTTATCATAAGATAATACACAAATTACATTTTCTAAATGAATTTTAAGTGAAATGTAATTAACTGTATGATTCTACTTAAGTTTATTAGCAGGGATAAATTATAGACGAACTATAACCGAATTGTTTAATTTTAATTATTTCTATTTTTAGAACCTTAACAAATACTTCATATTTAGAATGAAAGGCAAATGGGTTTTGTGTATATGAATCCTAAAAAAAAATTATTAATTTGGATTTTAAATTACGTAACTAAAAAAACCTTATAAGAGTTTTATATGTGCGGGTTTCCTGTCGTGCAGTGAATCACGATTACTCAACATTGATAAAAATTGACGAAATTCAATTTCTGATGATTCTTTGAAGTTTGTAAAACTTAGAATCATTGCCATACATCAGAAATAAAACGAACATTTAGAGAGTAGCATTACATTGATTCCGCTGCAACAACGAAGGGAACGTTTTTTTTTCCATTTATAGAAAAACTTCCACTTCTTTGGATGCGAAAAGTTATGATTGCATCTTCAAGAGACTAGAAGATCTATGTAGCAGCCAATTTTTTTAATACATGACGATGTGGCTATAGATGTCTATCTCTATAGATTTGATAGCTCTGAATTTTATGAAGGCATAGGGGCTCTCCATCATTGTAGCGCCAGGAAATCATAGTGAAAAATAAATATAATTTCAATCTATGAAATTATACTTGATTATCAGTGATTAATAGCAAATCATTTCTCTGGCCAATATTCGTTAGATTATAATATAGATGATGGTATTTAATTCTATTATTTATTCAAAGTATGCTTTTTTAATGAACATACATTACAAAAAAAATAGGACTACCATACCTTTTATCGAATTTGAGAAGGTCGCCTAATATAGCCTGAATATGTGGATAGATCTCATATTGTATAAAATGTCCAATGCCAACATTCAAATTTAGTGAAGAATTATGATGTGACCTCGAAATTCCAATTGTTTCTATCCTCTCAGTGAAAGCTAAAAAAATCATTAAATAAACCTTATACAATCACAGAAAATTACTAATCACATACTTAAACTTTTTATCTTCTTAGTGTCTTTGATTGATGTAATAGCGTTGATAAAGACTGTAGTGTATTCCTTTATTTTATCAGCACCAATTCTAATTATCATTATATCGGTATCAGGCCACGGAAATTTTGTACTTCTATTTTCTGACAAAAGTTGCATTACAACATTGAATTGTTGTTGAGCTTCTTTGAACCTTGAAATGATTTTTATTTTTTATAATTTACTAAAATAGCAAAGTGAATGATGCAGAAATAAAAGAAAATATTTACACTATTAGGGAGGTACAATATTTATTGCCACCAGCATAGTTGGCGTTGACTGATGCATCATTTATTGGCGTTATTAGTAAATGTAAAATATCATTTTTCTGTCTCTTCGCATATACAAAATATTAGTTTATTTCTCTTAATGTGTTCGTAATTTAACGAAAGTGCATAAAAGTGAAGCAGTAGCTATAATAAAATAGTAGTCACGTGATTTTAAACTGCGAAGGGAGTCCTGGAAACATTCACCAGATGCTGGGCCCCTCAAAACTTGATTACTTAAGACAATATAAATTTGGTTCACGATATTGTACTAGATGATAAAAGAATTATTGTTAGGTGTATAATGGACATACGTGGCTTTTTAGTTGAAAATGTTGCACGACGAATTGGGTTTCAAAAACGTATAGAGATATAAAGCGCATCCATCAAGTTACTGCTGAGATGAATTTAACGAGATCCAGCAATTTTTTTTGCAAAAAAATGTTATAGTAGATAAAACTTGAGTTCATCATTTTGAGTCTAAGTCAAAAAAACAAAGTATGGAATCGCCCATCTGTTGGACAAAATCATGGCCACTTGTTTATCATTTTGAGGATGTACTGTAAAAGGTGAATATTATGCAAAATTCATGCTACGTGCAAAAATTTTGAAATCGTATGTTATATCGTATATAATATACATATAAGGATTGATATCTGATATACTGTAAAGTGGTATGTAACGATCTCACAAAGGAAGTGTTTTATGACAACGATATCATTATAGACGTTTTTTTTCGTGAGCTAACTATCTAGACGTTATATACAGTTACTTGTGGTTTCCACTTTCGCGACAAATTCATGAAGTCACAAGTAAAGATGTTACTTGTGGTTAGATCTAACCACCGATCTCTCCTCCGCTTGTGATAAGCCAATATTCCGTTTTTGCTTGTAATATTCGCCGGTTAACTTTAATAAATGAAAGGACGATTGATAAAGTTACTTTCTATATTAACAACAAAAAGATGATTATCAAAGTTAATTTAGCTATATCATTTATACAGACAGATATATATAGACATTTCTGCAAACCTCAGTAAAATCAATTTTCAATCCTTTGGATCATAACAGAAGTTATTTATTTTATCTACAAAACATAAGTATACATATTTTCGCAATGTATGTTAATGATGTAATTATTTAACTAACCATAACTGCATATAACCGTGATTAGTTGTAGTTACTCTCGCGAGAAAACGTCTTAATGTTAAACTGTGTATGACATAATTCATCGCGCAGAGGACGACACCAAACTCTATCGCAACGGACTATAAATGATTATAAGGAAAAATTTCGATACTCGATCGATTTTCAAAGCGCATCGTTGAGTAACAACTTTTCCGGTGAATTTTTAAAATAATACTGTTTTGAAGTAATAATTCAAATAAAAAATTACAACACCCTATCATACAAACAACAATAACGATCAAGCAAGAAGTCACGCATCTACAAAGCTTCAACTATTTTTGTAAGACTGACATCTCAAAAATTAAATTTAAACATAAGATCGACATAAGCTGTTGTTAAAAAGCTCTTTCAAATACTACCTTACAAAATGTAAATTTACTATAAACTGTTTCCTCTGGGCCGTGTACAGAGACTGTTTGTTTAATAGTAATATTAGTAAACATCTGAATAAAATACTTTTTTTATTCATGAGACTTGGTTTCATCTAACTCGATATGTCAATTATCAAAAGATGCATTTGGATATTGAGAATACTTATTATTGTTTTCGCGAAATTACTCTACACGCTTTAAAAATTGGAATATGGGTAGCACTGTACAGAGAATTAATTGGTCCCATATAGAAGTATATCGCAACAGTATCCTTGAATCGTTTATAAACCTATTCCATAATGACGAACTTTAAACTGCATATTTACAAGATTCTGTTAGACTACATCTTTCAAAAGTTACTCTGACAGACATACAAGGTGGTTCACAAGGAACTGCAACGATCGATTGTGGGAAAACTATAGCTAGGAATGATCGGAAATTTTGGCACTATACTAAAGTCGATGGGGGCCACTCGCCTAAAATATTTTCAAGATAGCGGCACTTCGGGATATACCGGAAGTAAGCACCAACTTCGTTATTTTAAATAGAATACCCTGTATATTGACACGTTTTTAGATTCTACGTAAAATTTTAAATATATTTCATGTATAATGTCATATACCTAAGTCTAACCCTTTTTGATTTATTTACATTCTTATGCTAAATTTGACGTTTGCAGGCAGATAATCAATTGCACTTTTTCCATATAAGGATTAGTTATTTATTTTGAAGTAAGGTTTCTCAAGTAAATGACCTAATTAAATACTATTTGTATAAAATTGTTACAATTATTCATACAGAGTGTTCGAAATATACGTCCGAAAATGAAATCGGAAAAATTACCGAAAGTCAATTTTTTTAAATGGAAAGTGGCAATTTTTGTAATTTTATCTTGTTCGGCATTCAAAATAAGGGTAACTTTGTATAAACATGTCTATTATAAAAATGGATAGTTTTCGAAATATTGGCAAGTTAGTATTTTTATCTTCTACAATACATACTATTTGCATTAGTTTTTTTTATTAGTTAACCATGATAGCATTTACAATATTATAAATTGTCAGTTGTCGAATAAAAATCATTTACCTTATAATAATTACAATAAGTTATGCCGGGGCGCTTAAATTATAAAATAACGAAGTTGGTGCTTACTTCCGGTATATCCCGAAGCGCCGCCATATTTTAGGCGAGTGGCCCCCATCGACTTTAGTATAGTACCAAAATTTCAGATCATTCTTAGCTATAGTTTTCCCATAATCGATCGTTGCAATTGCCGGTGAACCACCCTGTATATTCACGACCACACAATAGATTTCTTGGTAATAACTCATTTCTTTCAACATCGTGCGATTTTTCACCTGTAGATGATTTTGTTTCCTTATCTAAGAAATTCCATTTTTCACAATTCGCAATACATATAAAGATTTACTATAAACTGCTAGAAAATTTTCAATACAACATGCGGTCCCTAGGCCATATCCGCGAATTTCGCTAATTATTTAGTAAACTTTAGTAATTGGTTGCAAATATGTAAATGTCTACAAAAACGTATAAATTCTAATATTTTTAACAAAAAAATGTATTCGTTGTCCAATAGAACTCATTGTGTTTTATATTCTACTAAAACGCGATTGCCTGATGTCAAATATAATTTTTAAAGATATTCTGGATTCCTTGGAAAGATCAGAGTTGGACACCTTAACTTGAAGGCAGTCGAAGTTTCGGAAGGGGCAGTCGCAGACGATGTAGTAATTATAGCCGACAATGAGGAAGATCTGAAACGTAACCTAGCAATATGGAACACGACACTAAAAGACAGTGGAATGACAATGAATAAGACACAAAAATCGAAATAGAAGGAATTGAAATGGAACAAGTAAGAACATTTCAGTACCTGGAAGTAAGAATTGATGGAAAAAGGACCCAGGACGTAGAGATTAATCAATGAATAGAAAAAACAACAAAGCTGTATCATAGCATGAGGAATAATTTCATATTATTATTATATATTAACATATGGCTGTGAATCCTGGATATTAAATAGAAGACAAAAGAATAAATTACAGGCAGTACAAATAAAATATTTAAGAAGAGGAGTTACAAGGATGGATAGAATAAGAAACTTGGAAATACAAAAGGAATTAAAAATGCAGTCAATGCTAGAATACATTGAATAAAGACAGCAAACAAGAAGGACATGGCAAGCAAGGATAATGAAAAAAAAAAAGAAGAGGAAGGCCAAGGACAACAAGGAATGATGTCATAGCATAAATACTGGGAAGGAAAGGCAAAACATGGAGAGAAGCGAAGAACATGACAAGGAATAGAAATGAATGGAAAACGATTATAAAAAGCTAGAAGAAGATAAACGCCCTACACCATTGTTATGGTAGAGATTATTGGATTATATATACAGGGTGTAAGAAGTTTGACTGCCATAATTTTCCCAGCATATAGAGCAAGTAAATAGGATTAAAAAAGTTTATCATGAAGTAGGTGTTAAAATAAATAGCTTTCCAGAAAAACAAAAGCAAAGTTTTAAATCGTGCTATCTTAGGCAGTCATACAGATGTCAACAGATATGTTTCACAGCAGCTGCAGGCTGCGGCGTCGATAAGAAAATTGCAGACGTTGCACTTTTAAAGAATAAACTACCGCATACAATTAATCGTATGATTCGTGTCATTTATTTCGTTTCAATATGAATACAAATGCTCTAAGTTACATCAAACGATATTTTAGTGAATTATTTGAAACATTAGTACTGTGTAAAGTGTTAGGGTGTTAACACGACGGTGCGCTATACTACACGGTAATATCATGACATGCTGTTAATTATTGTAATCGCGGTAAATCCTCCGTCTACGGACATTTAACTTTTTAAGCGCGGTGTTGCCAACTTTTGGTAACTAAGTATTTACTTATCTTGGAAACCGTAGGTGACAGGCTAAAAATTTATCAAGATATTCGGTTCAGTTTCATTCAGTCTACACTACATTATAATTATGGCACTCAAACCACTTACACCCTGTATATATGTATATACGAGTTTGCAAAGTATCGGCTTAAGACGAAAGCAACAAAACTGCAAGGATGGTACTCACAAATAGTATAGATGAAAAGAAGTCACACTAAAGCTAACGAGAAGGATAATCATGATTCCTGCCTTAGCATCCACTAAGAGTTTGCGTTAATTGTAGAAGGTAGGTATCGATTGGCCATAAGTTATTACTACGGCTACGCCAGTGGATCGGCTTAAGATGTTACTGATAGGAAAATAAGAAAGAATAGTACAAGAAACTACAGAACTTCTCTGCAGAGCTAGCAGATGACGCTGATAAAAATTGAGATATCACTAGAAACTTTCCATAGATGTAATTTTTGTACACCTCATACTACATACATTCATAATAATATACATTTCTCTACATCGATACTCCGATAGAGCTACCATTTGTTGTTGAGACATATATACAGTACAAATCTTGCGCCTATAGTCGGGGCTTGGCTTAATCACGAACAGAATTAGCTCGATAGCTTAAAAACTATAACAGAATAGTACTCTCACAGACTTTTTTTGAGAAAATTTCATGCTCTACAAAAAAGTCTTAAAAGTTTTTTGATATCGTTTGTCGTTAAGCCTACGTCTGCATAGAACGGGACAATTATGGTTATTTTTGCGAATCCAGCTTTAACTGTATAAGTTATCAAGAAAAGTTGTAAGACCTTTTTTGTAGAGCACGAAATTTTCTACAAAATGTCGAGGAGAGCACTATCCTAGTTGTTATGGTATTGAAGTTTTTGACTAAACCAAGCACCGACCATAGGTGCATGATTTGTACAGTATAATGAACACAACAAATGAAATACACGATTTCTAAAAATTTAATCAAAATAGATCAACGCTTACGTACTACACTTTAGTAGTGGAAGACAATATGTTATGAATTATATCAGCGACTGGCAAAATCATCTTATTATAATTATATTATATCAAGGTTACTTCATCATGTGTTTAGATTATTAAATAATTTTTAATGCTTATCTTAATGACTGTATGATAACAGTTACAACAATCAAAATAAATAATTAAAAAATAAATAGGCTTTATTGTTTCAGTATCTCAAATATAAGATGAAAAATGACCTGAATTTTTGTGGGAAAATATAATATCACATAAGTACAAATTCTACTATTACTGTTGCAATCAAAATCAATATGTATTTAAATTTTGATAAAAATCATACGACTTTTTCTTTTGTGCATGACTTCCAATGAATTTGGGGTAAAATAAATATTATGCATATGATTGTTCAAACAAGAAATAGAATATAAAATTTAGATACTGAAATATTAACAGTTCACAAAATAAGACTAAATGTAGTTGTATATACCCATTGATATAACACATAGTTTCTCCTTTTTGTAAGTTACACATAATTTCAACATAAGTACTTCAGCAAATAGTACAGCAGCGTTCGCGGCCTAATTTCTTGGAATTAATTGTAATTTATTTCACAAAGCATTTTGTTTCATTATAAACACTCAAAATGTATATTATACTTACGATAAATCATAAAAATAGGAAAGTCCCAAAAGATAATAGAATATGGGGTTACGGTACTTCATAATCAAACCTGTCATGATTTGCTTGACACGATCGTAATGTCGAACGCTTATGCTCATTACAGCTGATGAAAATACAACCATATCAACTTCTACCTGCTTCATGTTATACTCATCAGAATAAGGATCATTTAGCACTTTGTCACAAATATCTAGCAAAACATAATTAGCTTTATCATATTCCTTATCTTTACAAGCTTTTCTTAATATTTCTAATCGCACAAGCATCTTTTCCCGTTTTACTTGTACTACATCTATGTGTACAGTATCTTCGTAGGTATTTTTAAAAAGTAAACTAAATAAGTCTAACTTTTCGTGGTCCATTTTCACTAAAACAAAAAGATAAAAGGTATTGGAATAAAATAAAATATCGTAATTTACCTGTATGTTTACATTCAATTGCTATTAACAGATCTGAAATAGTTTATACAAAGCCTGTTTTGTGTCTGTTGGTTGTTGTTTAAAGCAGATAATTAATAATTATGACAAATATGTGAATGTGTGGATTACCTTCAATTTTGTCTACTATCTCTACTTTATCTAACTTGTTTGTATTGGTTTATATTTGAAAATGGCTTTTTATGCTACGTTTACAGTAGGAGTAATACAGGATACGCACAAATACAACATATACGTCAGAAATTATCAAGAAAGTAATCATAACAAAGATGAATTCTGCCACGTATTTCTTATATCATTTATCAATAGTTATCCTCCTAAGATATTTATATAATTCTTATCTTATAATCTAAACGACATTGCGAATTTCATAAATCATACAAGATATGAATTGATATAAATATTTAAATAATTGTAGTATGGTGACCAAACCGGTTTTCCGTTTCACTCTGTATTCATGTATTCTACGGAAGATATTGCCTACAATAGGGAACGTAAGAAATTGAACATTATGCGATGATGATCATTAAAATTGATGCAACCAAAGTAACTGTAGCAGTGAATAATAGGTTAAGCAAGATGTATTACTATATAATAGCAACTAATAGATTACTACATGACTCCTCTTGTCTGACATGATCAATTTTAATATACAGAGAATAAAAAAAGGGGTAAAGTTACTTTTACAGGGAAGTAGGAATTTGAAACCGAAATGTTGTTTTTTGTTATCCTAGGGAACAATAGCAATCGAAAGCGTAATTAATTTTTTGCGTTCTTTGCTGATAATCGTAAAAATAAAATACAAAAAAAAATCGGAAAATTTTCAAGAATATGTGAGAGGGCATCGCGTAGAGGGTCAATGGGTTTTTAGAGGGTACAAAAGGGAGACAAGACGTTTATTTTTGGTGCCTGTGGAAGATCGAGGACGCGAAACCCTGTCAAATATTATCCGAGACTGGATTTTACCAGGCACAAAATAATATATTTGTGTTTTGAATCGTCCTGTACACAGTTTTCGCAATATCATGCACTTTGCTATAAAACTGTAACAATATAAAGAAGTCATTCCAGTACAAAAACAATTTCAAGCTATTTGTGTGGAATATACAGGACGTTGAACCGTTGTTGAACACGCAATGAATTTTAGACAAAATTGGCAAGACTTCTGAAATAGGTACTCGGTATAACACAATGAAATCTGATATCGAAGGAATGAGGAAGACATGCTTAATCTAAATATGATAATATATATGTCTCATTTAAGAAAATGATATGATTGGTTTACCCTGGCAATATGAAACACTCTGTATATATGAAAATAATTTAAAAATATGTAGCTTAAACTGGATTTTTGTGCATAACGTTTTGCGATATTTATAATACTAATGAATATATTGCGCTTTGACGCACTAATGCCTCATCCTGTGTGTGAATCCTTGGTGAATATTTCACATAATTAATATATGTATTTTTTGACCTTTATGTACTTATCTTTTAATTCCTGATTTATTTCCACTTAGAGGTCAATAAAACAATAAATAATTAAATACCAATTTATTATTTATTGACCTCTAAGTGGAAATAAATCAGGAATTAAAAGATTTCACATAATTAAAAAAATTACCCATTTACTAAATCTTTAATCCAAATTTACCGCCATTTTAATATGTATAGTTTCGGGAATTTGAAGTTGCTGTCGCACAATTTGACAAGGTATGGGCAAGGTCGATTGTAGAACTGTGACGTACAATATACGTATGATACGTATATTAGTGATAAACTGTGACTGTCCTATTTAATATTAGGTTAGGTCTAATAAAAACAAAACTCTAATCAAAAATGAATATTCTAATGAAATCTCCAAAGCTATTAAAATTAGATCTACCTTTTTGTTATTACCTGAGTACAAAAATTGCAGATAATATAAAAAATTTGGTAGAAGGTAATAAAGTTGTTGTCTTCATGAAGGGGGTGCCGGAGCAACCCCGTTGTGGTTTTAGTAATGCTGTAGTTCAAATTATGAGAATGCACGGGGTAAAATATGAGGCACACGATGTACTAAAGGATGAAGAGTTACGGCAAGGTAATTACATTTTTTACTCACAATGAAGTGAAACTTGACTCGTATCTTTTTATTGCAGGTATAAAAGAGTACTCCAATTGGCCAACTATTCCACAGGTTTTTATTAATGGTGAGTTTGTTGGAGGCTGTGATATCTTATTACAAATGCACCAATCGGGTGATTTAATAGAAGAACTGAAAAAGGCTGGAATCAATAGTGCACTATTAGATGAGAAAAAGGAAATGGTTGAAGATAAAAAATAGTGTTTGTTTTTGATAAAATTTGTTGATATATTTATAATAGTTACAACTGTTTTTGTTAAATTAGACTTTTATCACTCGCAGCAAACATGAAATCTATATTATAATACATATAGAACATGTTATACTTATAAGTATGGGACAGCTGTTGCAGATATAGGTATACCTATGTTGGTGTAATTTTAAGTACATACATTTTAAAATAAAATGTGCGGTATCTGCAATATAAAAAAAAGACAAGTAATGTAAAAATGTACATGTGGAAACTCAAGTTGTATTATCTGAAGATTATTTAGAATAAAGCATTACAAGAACAAGAAATGTATTTTATTAATTGGAATTAGTGAGTTATAACTGGTCTATAATCTCAAATTTCACGACTTTTGATGACATTTTAATTTCAGTCACATCACATTTGAACTGATTGCAACAGCGTTGCCATTCACCATTATTCTATTTTGCTACATTTCGTGTGATTTCGTCGATTTGTTTGTTCATCAGTTGGTTGTTTTTATGTTCAACTGTGTTGATGTCAAGGTCTGCCAACTTTTACTTCAAAACATTTTGCTGCGTACAATACTAAAATATTCCGCCCTCTAAATTTCGTGCTTATCAAAAAATGTGATTTCAATCATTTCAACGAAAAGAATAAATAACGACATGAATTGATTATAATTATATTAAATCAAACTTCAGTATGCCCTACGTAAGTGAAACGACTTTCGAATATTGGACTATTTTCTAAAGAAAGAATAGTATTTCTCACTGGTTTCTTTATTTTTATCATCTAAAAAGTATACGTATTTTTTAACTTAACCTAATCAGCAGACAAATGGATATCTGTTAGTGAAGCTTAGCATGCGAAAATTATTAGATGAAAAACATATCTTCTGTAAAATGTCTAATATAAAATTGAAGGAAAGTAATATGTTATTTTCTAAAACAGAGAACGATTCACTTGGTGCTTGCGAGCGGGCTAGTTGCAATAGCAGGAGTTCTGGTATATCAGGTGTACAAAAGAGAAGAAACAAATGTGAAGAAAAACATAAGGGAAGTATAGATACTAATATATCTGTCAAAAATTCAAGTAACTTTGAACACAAATCTAAACCTAAGAATAAAGTTCAGAGTATGCAAGTGAATAATGAAGCAGCATGCGCTTGCAATTTTACGGAGTATCCATACCTTTTCTATCAACAATATTATAATGGTATTCGAATGAACTGGCAGCATAATATGCATTCTTCTCATGTCTTTAATAATGGTTTTAACATGTCTAGTTGCTTTGTTATGAATCCTTTTTATCGTTCATTATCTGAATCTGCTGTGCCATGTCAACAACTAAGTAATATGTGTTTTAACAGCTATAAGGATCGTAATGGTGCATGGAAGATTGACATTAATAGAACATCATCTAATATGTCTCTGAATGGTACAATTGGAATTGTTTATTGTTCAAAAATATAATGAATGTGGTTTTAAGGTGTACGAGATTGGCAACTGACAACATTGGGAAAGACTTTAAAGAAGCTTAGCGGAGGAAAAAATCCTGGTGTTATGTTTAAAGTCATGACATACAATGTTTTAGCCCAGGATTTACTAGTGGATCATCCAGAATTATACAGGGCTAACGATCTACAAACATTGGAATGGGAAGTACGGTGGAATAATATTCTTCGGGATATAAAATCGCATAAGTGTGAAGTATGATTGAATTTTTTAGGTGTAAATGCAAAATACTTTTATTTTTTTCTATAGATCATTTGTCTACAAGAAGTACAACAGAGTCACATACGCAAGTATTATAATACTTTGGAAGGATTAGGTTAGCATGTTTCAAAAATGCTGAAGCAGGAAACACACATATACTTAGAGAGATTATTTTCTAGGGTATAAGGGTATTTATAAACAGAGAACAGGGATTAGAACTGATGGCTGTGCAATTTATTATAAGTCAAATTTATTTAATTTAGTCGAATATACCACTGTTGAGTATCGCCAACCAAATGTTACAATCTTAGATAGAGATAATGTTGGTATTATTGCTACTTTTGCACCTAAGGAAAACAACCATGCCGAGTTTATTGTGGCAACCACACACTTATTGTATAATCCTCGACGTCATGATGTAAGATTAGCACAGATGCAAGTATTATTAACAGAAATTGAAAGGATGGCCTACAGACATAACAGGTATATGTTATAACTTTTATAATAAGTTGTCTTCGTTATTTGCAATGCACTTGTATATTAGTATAATAAAATCAAATACTAAATGATCTAAGTACAATATACTCTGTATTAAGCAAACACCTTCGGCCACCTCAAATTTGTCCGCTTGAAAGAGGTGTCTGCTTAAAAGAAATTGGCGAAAATTAATATATGTACTCATGCAGATATATTTTAAGTGTAAGTATACGCTTTTAACTTTTTAACACTATTAGTTTTCTATGTAACCTACAAACATACACAGAAAAAATAAAACATAAATAATACTATAGGTACACTCAAAGAAAAAAGAACTGGGACAGTTACGATACCCCGCACGGCAAGAGTAAGACAGTAAATATTAGCGCCCTCCGCTCCGCACAATCTAACTCTATCCATCGCATCGCTAGTAGTATACTATACGACCTTGTAATTTTATTTACCTGCTTCTCTTCTTTGTAAATATGCATTGCGTAAATTAAAAGATAAGAATTTACGAATTCAACTTTTGACGTAAAGCAATGAACTCGTCTCTCCGTTGTATGCATTGTATGTGTTTGCAGTATGTATATTGCACAGGCGAACAATTTTAAGTTCGCATCATACATCTTTTAAGTGTATAAGATTACTAAATAAGGAGGAATTTATTAAAATTATATTGACGGGCTTATGGAGTTAAGTTTAAACTTAAAGGCCGTTTTCCTATTTATTAATAAGAAATTAAACAATTAATAAATGAAACAAATATATTTTATTTAGAAATTTTAGATTTTGTTTAAAAATAATTCGCATTTCGAAGTATCACTTAATGCAGGACTTAAATTGAATTAAAGGTGCAACTTAGAGAAAAATATCGGTAAAACTAAATAAAGAAGATTGTTAAAAGTAATTGTTTAATAATAATTGTTATAAGTAAGTAGTAATAAGTAGTAAATAATATATTGTCTGATAATCAAGTAGGAAAGTAGGTATATGGCCTGATCGTTAATAAACAATTATAAGAATAACATAAATGGTATTTGTGGTATTTGATAACAGTTGTATAAGATTCTATGAAGATAACTAGAAATAGGTTTGCTGGTATTCAGGAGCAAGCCGAAAATGTGCAATACAAAGATAGAATATGTGTAGAAGTGTGAGGTATTTTTTTTATTATCGATGTGACAGAAAATTTGCTAGAAAAAGACATTGTGCATCTTAAAAAACTCAATAATTTATATTCGGAATTACTCTATACTTATAGAAAGAAAAAAGCTTAAAATTGGCAGGAGACTAAATTAAAGTACCAAATAACAAGAACAGACGAGTCAATAGTAGAATAGGCAGCATTCAACATATTATCAATATGACTAATATTTCAGTACACTTAAGGGACACAGCAAAATTCAAATTTAATGATACAATTTCTCAATCAATTACTCATGCTCTCATGTTTATTAACTCTAATGACGATATTGATAGTCATTAGAATTATTGTAAGGCGTACATTTCTATATTTTGCAATGTTCTTCAAGCATATCAATTCAACACATATAAATCTGCTTAGTTCACTATACAGTTTAATATTTATTACTTTATTCTTTAATATTACAATGAATCTAAAAGCATTGCTTCATGAATGAAAAATGATTACATAACATTAGCACACATGTTTAATCAAAGTGTAAAAGGCATTAACATTTCTGTAACACAAGATTTGTAAAAGAGTAATTGAATTGAAATTAGCTATGGTTGATTTAACGATCAAATGGCAAAAGCCATTTGGACAACTGAAAGGTAATGTTGAAAAGATAAATGACGAGTGGTTATCACCAAAAATGAAAGAACGAAGAGAAATACTTGAATTGACTTTAGATAAATATACGAAATTTTGTTAAATGACCAAAGAAGTGCAAGTAATATTGTAATATATGAATATAAGTAAAAGATTCTAACGATGGTTCTCCTTTCAATAATTATTGTTGGTATAATTAAAGATTAGAGGTTATTTTAGCCATAAACTAAGCTGATCAGCAATCTGCCTATCAGAATAATTCTGTTCCTAAACTGTAGTAATTGTTTCTCGTGCTTCCATCGTGGATATTGGTGTATAGTTCACACATTTAATATTTCACCTGAACTAACAATCATTTGAGGAAAGAAAGATTTAATATATTGACTTCATATGTTTTAAAAATTATTGGAAATCCTATTGGATACGTAAATCTTCTTTTATCCCACACATATTCGCATACTTTTTATTACTTACAACTTATGAACTTCTAATGTTTTGCTGTAATTCATTCTATCTTTAATATTTTTCAATTCGTAAAATCTGATACTTACATTTTTATATTTTTAATTAAATTACCTCATTACACTCTTCATATTATACCTTAAATATTTCTGTTTATTGTCTTAATGAAAATGCACATCTTTAAAATTCAAATATCAGTCTAATTGAATCTTCGTTTCTCGAAAATGGCAAAACTAGATGCAAGTCGTTTTATACAAGATTACAATATGTTCATATATTTTTATTTATACTCTTTTTCTTCTTATTAGTATTATATGATTCCTATTATTCCTATTATCTATTTTACGTATTTTCCTATTTTGATTACCAGAATACTATTATACCCAGAATATTACATGTTATACGTAACTGGTATTATGAAATAATTACATTTAACAATCTCTTTTTGTTATTTCTGTTATTATGTATTTAATTTATAGTATTTTTAAAGAAATCCATCATATTTATCCTATAGGACGCTAACTATAAAATATATGTTATGTTAGTTGTATAATTTCTTTTAATGAACAAATAAAAAGTTCTTGAGTGTAAAATTAAACCTCCCTGCTAAATCTATCAATGTGATTTTAATGTTTTTTCTCTTTTCCAGTATTAAAATCGTTCGAAGACTAAGTCGTACCGAGTGTACGTTTCTTATTTTCAAAACTATGTCTGCTGTTTCAACTCAGATACCAACTCAAAACCTGTTGTATCATTATTTCTAGAGGTAAAAACTTTTATATAGGTATATTGTCTAAAATTGATAGTGCATCCTTATACGTTTTTATTGTACTCTCTTCATCATTAGCCATCATTTCCTCATTAGATTTGAATTCTTCTCGTCGCGAAATTCCAACAATGCTTATTTCTACATTTACATCTTCATGGACTAAGTTATTATCAACATTTGTGTATGCATCAAAATCAATGTTATTTATTCCAGATTGGTGAAACATTTTACACATTTCAACAATGAGCTCATCTTTGGGATCAAAATCTAGGTCAGTTTGAAAATCTTCGGAATACGTAAATCCAGCTTTACGAAAGCAGTTTTCAATTGTTACAGAAGTCACTTGATTCCAGAGTCCAGTCTTGTACGTAATTAATCGAGTCAATTTTTGTTAAAATATGTTTTAAGATTATAGATCTATACCATCAGGTTTTAAAATTTTTGATAATTCCTTGATCTAACGGTTGACACATTACGATGGCATTGGGCGGAAGAAAACTGTTTTGATATTTTTTTAGTGTTACATCTTGTGGATGAGACGCAGCAGCATTATCAAGAAAAAGTAAGATTTTACGTTTCTCCAAGCCCATTTTCTTATCGAATTCTTGCAAAAACTCTGTCATTATTTCACATGTCCACGAATTTTTATTAAATCGCCAAACTACGGGTAAAGTGTTTAAGTTAATTTTCTGAAAGGCACGAGGTCTAGCGGCTTTGCCGATCACAAGTGGTTTTTCTGAATGTCCAGCCATATTCGCACAGAGTAGAATAGTTAACCGCTCTTTTGCATTTTTTTTTGCACAAGTACTCTTTTCTCCTTTCAAGGCAAAGCCTTTATCAGGCAGAGCATGAAACCACTCGTATGTTAATTTATTGATATTATACCCTTCAATTTTAAAGAAGTTTTGTTTCTGCTAAATGTTATCAACCTGAATTAAACTTGTTCACTAGTTTTTCTTTGTCTTTTATATTGTTCGCCGCTTGGGTTTTCTCTATTTTAAATCTTTTGGCTAAAGCGCGAAATCTTAGCTTGTCTTTGTTATGGACTGCAATGAATTGTTTTTTTTTTGTTGAATCGTAAGAATACGGTTGTGATATTTTTGTATTAATTGGAAATAGATTTTATATACAATACCGCGCACTATTAGTGGAATAAGTAATACACACGTCTATACAATGTTACGCTGTCACAACTAAGCGGTGACTACCGCTCATATGTTTGTAACTGCCTGTATTGAAGCGAGGAGACATATACCCACTCCCTGTAGATTTTAAGTTTTGGAAACATACCTTAGTTACCAATTCACTTATTGATTACATCATAGAATAATGGTAATTCACTTTGACAAGGGATAACTTTTTAGTGTTGTATATAGCCTTACAGAGGAGGTGACTAGTAAAACGAGGAAGTGCCAAAATTAATTTCAATCTTTTGTTAACTGAAATTTAAAGTTTCAAGATACGGCAAATGATTTAATTATAATGGCTTTTTAAAGTTTACACATTGGTCGTAAAATGGAATTCAGTCAAGAAAATTTTTGTTGAATAATTTTTTACAACTTTTCAAAAAGATTCATGTAACAACAATATCTTACTGAGTTGGTTTCTGTTTTTGAACATGAAGCACCATAATAAGCGACAATTTCGCATTGGTACTCTGAATTCCAACGTGTACACACCAGTCTTAGCGACGATATCAGGACGGGTCCGCCAAGAACAGCAGTTACCAAAAAAAACGCCGCCTGATTAAGGAAGATAAGTATGGGATATATCATGAGATTGAGACACCTACAGGTACTTCAAAGACTTCAATCCAAATGATTTTATATGATGAACTGGGTGTGAGAAAACTGACTTTCTCCGTTAGATTACACATCTGTTAATTGAAAAGCAAAGGTCGCTCGCCTTAATTGGTGCCGAAAATCTTTGAGCCGATTCAATAACGGACACTCAAAAAACGTCATACTGTTACCGCCAAATGTTATAGGCACCCCTACTAAATTGATATTCTAAATTACCATTAGTAATTTTTAAGAAAATAGTCTTAAAGATTTATATATTATCTGCTGACAATTATGCACAAAACCATCACATGTATTTTATTTTAATTGTAGTTGATCAGTTTTAATGCAACGCTAAAATATGTACCCTGCCTATAATATTTGGCAGTAACTGTATCATGAATTGCGAGGAATCATGGATTTATTCCCATGAACCTGAAAACAAACGCCAGCCCGTTGTTTGGGTGTTTCAAGGTAAATAAAATTCAACATCAGGTCATGTAGTTACAATTTCTTTCTAAGGTTAAAGTTAGTTGTTGATCGATGTTAATGTTGATCGATGCACAATCATTTGTTTGCCAGAAATAGTCATCACACTCCACAGCGGTGAATCATCATGCATCATGACAATGTGATTTCACACACAGCTGGAAAGACGATTGAGTTTTTAGAGCAGAAAAATATCGAATTATTAGATCATTCTCCGTATAGTTTCGATCTATTTCCCAACGATTTTTTCGCCTTTCCGAAGATCAAAAATGGAGTGCGTGCTCGAGGTTATCACTAGATGCCTTCATAACGGTAATTTTGATTGTCGCAACTGAAGACTAGAATAAGTGTTTTAGAATTTGATTTGGACGAATATAGAAGTTTAAAAAATGGTGGAAAATATTTTGAAAAGCAATAAAGCGCTTTGAGTTGATCTACTGTTTGATTTTATGGTTATATGCAACATTAAAAGGACGTCCCTGGTATAATACAGGAGTCGTGACAGAGATCTCAGATGCAAATTCAATTAATTGTGACAGTTACGCTAGTTGTCGCACTATATCTCTTGCTGTTATTATTATTCTAGTAATGCTTTCAAAGGATAGAAAAGCTGCCATGCAAAAAGCTTTACTTGACACTGGGGAATTTCTTCTTGTAAGAAATTATATATTATGAAATTATTAGAGACTTTCAAATGCGGTAACAACACCTAAATTTGTTATTACTACATCAATTTAATGACATTTTTGATTTACATGTAGATTTGTAGAGTGTATTCTTGCCAAATTTATGTCGTGTATTTGAAGTTGGATAAAAATAATCTAAATATATACATGAAGTCTGCTTCGACTTTTCTAATTTTATTGCTAGTAAAACGCGCTCCCTGGCCACGCCATAATAATTTCATTAAATCCTACGCATATGTTTTTATTATCCAGTTCAAGGACTGGCCGTACTCAGCGACTAAAGCAAGTGATTGTTTATATCTATTATATATGTACATATATGTATATTATCTATTGTATTA
This sequence comes from Holotrichia oblita, assembly GCA_023690525.1. Classification (NCBI taxonomy): domain Eukaryota; kingdom Metazoa; phylum Arthropoda; class Insecta; order Coleoptera; family Scarabaeidae; genus Holotrichia; species Holotrichia oblita. The sequence continues at coordinate 61,624,093 of CM043018.1, forward strand.
ATGTCTACTACTAATGGCAGGTAAATAAAATTATGAATACAGGGGTTTGTAATACTAATATATATATAACATTAATATTTGATATAACTTCTCTAAAACTGTTTAAACTTCTAGGATATAACACTTTGAATATTCCTCCAAATTTCCTCCACATCTCTTAAACTGTGTCTAGTTTGCGTGACTTATCAATAGACTCGGCAAAGACGGACAAGTTTCAGTGCAGTGCGGAGAACAACGTGGAGGGGCCGAGCGGCCGTATCAAGGCGAGCGTTCAGTAGTATATTCGTGACTTTCATGAGTGAGTATAGGCGATGCGGACGCATGAAGGTTGCACATAAAATAATGATAAACGCTTGAGTTTCCGTGCCACGCGTTTCACCCCTCAACGTTGCTCTCCGCACTGCACTGAAACTTGCCACACATCACACAACAAAAGTTTTGATCCCAATTTTTGTCCGTCTCGTATCACGTCTTTGTCGTACACAGTACGAAACGTAACGTCTTACTATAATTATGATGCCGTAATGGACACATTTCATAATTCGACTATAACTAGACTAGGATGCACTGGGAGGGCTAATTTAATCTAAAACATAACTTTCCACAAAGAAACTTTAAACAAACTTATTCTAAAACACTTTACCCGTGCTTTGCTATTTATGATAAGTCGCAACCCCTTCATAGAAGATACTCGATCACACTTTCATTTTGAAGACATTCCAATCTGAGTATTCATGTAGCTCAATTTAAAGGGTTTGACATGTTATGGTGTGAGTAGTTTAACTAACATGGATAACGGAGATAAGTCCCAATAATTATTTAACATTTTAAATTAGAGACTAATTTGCTCAGTTGTGAATTCAATTAGCAAAGCAGTTTATAATTCCCGGATTAAATGTACTACCACCACATGACAATTGTGTAATAGTTATGTAGAGAACATATTGCAGTTAACGCCTATTGATAATTCAAACCTAGCTATAAAATAAAAATCTAATGCTAAGTTGAATTCTCTATAAACTAGAAAAGAATGGAAGTAGCTTTGGATTGCAAATTCTATTGTTGTTTTTATGGTGCGTACAGTTATTTTCGTACTGCATCACTTTCGGTAAGGAACAGAATTTGCTCTGCTTTGTCTCGTCCAGCAGTGTTATAATAGGTAAGGATAGGAGATAGCTTAAAGTTGTCTTACGACTAATTAAATGCATCAAGTCAAAGAAAAATTTTGAACATTAGTGTCGGAATACATATGCTCGGTTTTGTTACAATGTTACACATTTGAAACATCATTTAATTATTAATTTTACTTTTTCCAGTGGGTCTATGTATGTCCCTGTCATACTAACTGGCGATTTGAATGCTGAACCGTTGTCACCAATATATAATTTAATTGTTCGAGGCATGCTAAAGTATGAAAACACAGTTCTTCGAGCAAACTACATCGCTGGAAAATCATTAATTCCACCAAAATTAATGATTACAGGTATTGTTCTGTAAATGCTCAACATATTTAAACTCACATATTTTTCTACATAGATAATTGTCAACACGCAGGATTACTAAAATTCCGATTAGAAAACCAGCTCTTGCCCCGCGTAGAAGAACAGAGATATATACAAATTAACTTAACTGCAGAAAAGTACGATTTTAGAAACAACACAGAATACTTACAGTACAACTTTAGTTCTGGAACGTTAACTCATAATTTTGTTTTTAAGTCAGTGTACAAACATAAACATAATTCAGATATTGAAGGTACAACATATCAAAATGCTTGGATTACAGTGGATTATATTTTTTACAGGTAAATATGTATATACAATTGTAATATTCATTTAGAATGGGGAAACTTCATTTTGAAAATGATCTCTGCTAAAAAACAAATGCGATATTTCCATTTAAAACACCTCTGTATAGATAGTGTTTGTTATGCTTTCATCATCAACCATTATTGTTTATATATTGTGTCGCAGAGTTCATACCGAGCTTTAAATAAGCTGTTATTAATTATAATAGCTGAATTGTCTATAGGGGACATTTTTAAAACGCTTGATTGTATTTGATATTTTGCAAACTGTAGACGCTCTTGTCTGTTGAATTTGTGTACGATTATTTTTTTGTAATGTCGACTAGAACTCAAGGATTGAATGGGCACATATTAACATATGAGACACTTAAATAATATTGTTGCTGGTGTTTGGTGAAAAAACAACAAAACTTCAGAAATTTTAAAAATTGCTTCGTTAATATATTTTTCTGTTGGTCATTTTTTTAAAGTCAACTTTGTAGCATCTAAAATAGACTAAAAACAGCAATTTAAAACACGTTTCCCAGAACGAGGTTTTTTTACATAATTTAAAACACGAAAAAAGTTGCAACAAAAATGGTTTATTAACTACAAATAAGTATAACTATTCAGAATACAAGTAAATAATAAAAATTTAATTTTTATTCTTCTTTTCACATTTATGAAAATGTATAATTTCGGACTTACCTTCTTGTCTAAATAGTTGAGGATTATACCTCTTCTGTTACTGGGGAGACTTTGCTATTCTCTCTCCAATGGCAGAAACTTCAATAAACCTCGTAAGCAGCTTCACGGTTATAATTCTGCCCGTAAATAACTTCGTTTTCTTTAAAATATATTCAAGAACATCATTAACTTTTCCGTTTTCGATTATAAAATAAAAAATTCATAAACAATATATTCATAGCGACTCGTGACCAACGTAGTTGACCAATAGAACCTGAATCTAATATTGTTCTGATTCGATTTTACTTGAACGCAAATATAGTATGTATATGTATATAAGCTTTTCAAAAATAATTTTTTGAATTTTCGCCGTATAGTTATATTAATAATATCTTGTATAATATTTAATAAATGAGTGTTTGAGTATCATCTTTGATATAAGTGATATAATTTTTTTTAGCGGGATGCTAGATGCCAGCAAGAACTTCAAAGATAATAAACTAAAACTATTATCTCGTTACACATTACCAACAAATAAGCAACTTACCAACGTAAGAATTCCCAACGCAGATGAGGGATCTGATCATTTGGCTCTGCTAGCATGTTTTAAGTTAGAGTATTGAGGGCGGAATATCTTTATAAAAGTTTTATATAAATAAATTTGGAAGAAAAATTTCATATATTTTCTTACTTGCTAGGTTGCAAAAATAAGTAGAAGTATAAGTTTCATTATTTTTGTTTTATTTTTTTACAGAAGTATAATATTTCATTGTTTCATTTCATTAGTAGTATTTTAGTTTATTTAAGTTTTATTGTTTAATTTTGGAAATAACATATTTTGATACTTTTAACAGTACGTGTTTATATGAGAATTTTATTCACACAGAAAATAATATATTACAAGATTTTTGTGTGTATAATATATGATTTGATTTTAAAGGTGTAAAGTGACTTCTATTAAGTTGGTTGCATTTTATTAACATTATTACTTTTATTTCTTAAAACATATTTTTGTTGTAAATAATTTTTGTACTTGTACGTTTTAAAATTAAAACGGAAACTTGAAAAACATTGCTACTTATAGAATCAAGTCATAAGAATTTTAATAATTCCATAAAACACATCTTGCCAAAGTAGTCAAAATAGACATGTAGGGGTATCATTTGGTTTAAATATTCAAGAAATAAAATTGTAACTGAATCTGAATCTGACAAAATATTATTGAAATATGCTATGAAAATAATGAAATCATCGAAGGAGTTTTAAGAGGATGCAGTACCTATAGGAGCTGTAATTTATAATATAATTACTTGAATCAATGACTTGAAAAAATAATTTTTCATGTAATTGGTAGTATTTTCTATTCGAATCATTAAAAAGAGGTTTTTTATCCAAAAAATTGTATGTATTCAATGCACTCAGTAATTACATGACATACTGGTTTACTCACATTTTCATATATCATTGATTTTAGTATAACGAATTTAATAGGTATAAATGTTATGTGTAATTGTAAATGGAAACCTCTACATGTGCCATTAATTTTATTATTACCAGCAGGAAATTAGTCAAAGTATTTTTCGCAGTTTAATATATTCGTATAATTTATTATTGTTGTTTCTTGGGTTTGAGAATAAATATTTTCAGTTTTAATATATGTTTTTACTCCCTTGAACAAGTTTTAGTCCATTTATTGTAAAATACCTATCTTTTAGAAAAGTATACAGTTAATATTTATTTTAAAATTTGAAAATACATAATCATGCACAATAATTTAAGAGTGTTTTAAGAATGCAGAACTTCTTGTTCTGAACTTAATATTGTGTATTTTTGTACGACCGCCAATAAGCAATATTTTCATTTAAATATATGCGTCTATGTATAGAATGGACCCCTGAAACTTCGTTTGCCGGACGAAGACATGCACACAGTATGTTAACTAGACATAGTTCGATACCCATTAATTTCATCACAAATGCCCGTGACACGAGATGGAAAGGCCATATATAGGTAACAATTTTAACAGCGAAGAATTTCTTGGCGTGGAAATAATATAGGTAATGTATTTTTCTATGACCGCCGAATCAATATACATTGTCGATGTAACTACATATAATGTTAATTTTTGTAAACACGAGTGACATCTTTGCCTATTAATTAGGTTGATACCTTAAATTGGATTGAATGTTCGAGTTTTAGAAACCCAAATTGTTTTCTATTTACAGTAGGTGTTCAATGAATTAGAAACTCGTATGATTTTCACAAAATATTGCAATAAAACTCCTTGTATGTATGCTATGTAATTTATTCTATACAAAACAAGTTGTAAATTGAAAATACAAGTAGTGTAATTCAATATTTGGTACTACCACCTTTGACTTTCAGTACTTGTCTAATTCTTTGTGGCATACTATTTATACAGATTTTAATAATTGTATCCTTAATAAATGGATTATTTTTCCAAATTTCTTCAATTCCCTATTTTAATACATTTATATTTGGATTATGAAATGTTTTATTTTCGATTTTAATACGGCCCAACAGTTTCCTATTGGGTTTAAATCCGGGGAGTTCCCACACCAAGGAAGCAATGCTGTACCTTGCTATTCTAAAAACTTTTTTACAGTTTTTGCTGTATGGCATGGAGCACCGTCGTGCATAAATGTGTACGACTTGTCTTCTGTACGTATACCTTGCAAATATGGCAAAAAAACATCCCTCAGCATCTCCAAATATTGAGTTTAGTTCATGGTTCCAGAAACAAAGTACAGGGGACCAGGACCATGTTCGGAAATGCAACTCCATATCATCACTGCTGGTGGATGTTTAACAGTTTTAACGAGGCATTCGTCCTTGTACCTCTCAGAGGATCTTCTCCTCACATACAAAGCGCCATCCGTTACGGATTCTATTCGACATTCATCACTGAAGATCTCCTAATAAAGAACACAAAAATCAGAAATAACTAAACATCACACTGTTTACCGAAATTTTTTTTGTAAAAGCAAAAGAAAATACTTCCAGTCATCCACAGTATAATTCTGATGCTGTTTAGCCCATTGCAATCTCGCTTTCTTCATCCTAGCAGTTAGTTTGGGCTTCTTAACCGGACGTCTACATTTTAAGTCGCTTTCATAAAGTCTACGACGCAATGTCATGTGTGATATTTTTATGCCATCTTGTCACAGGTTCCGAAGTATCGTTCGTGCCGATGCCTTACGATTTAGTAAAGCCGCCGATATTATTTTTCTGTCCGATCGAGAACTGGTTATTCTCTTTTTGCGACAGTTCCTTCTATTTGATGTGATAGATGGTAAGTTCTGTGTTAGCCGTTTCGAAATTCGCGACACAGTAGCAAATGAAACTTTCACGCTTTTCGCTATTTCTCGCTAGGTTAGTTTGTTTTCAATCAGTAATGAAGCAATAATGTCTTTCTTTTCATTACTAATGTCTTTTTTGCGGCCCATGCCGACAAATAACAAAACACAAACTTAATATCACTAAATAAATACAAAAGTGTCCTAATGTCTGTCTATACTATACTAAATAACTGAAATCTACATATTTAGATTATACACAAAAATGCAATAATTTATTTACACTAATTCCGCAAAAAAAACCACTTATCAGTAACTGTTTTCGACAACGCAATTGACGGTATCTGATACGATATTGCGATCTTCGGATTTCTATCTGTTAGCGAAGGGTATTAAAAGGAACTATTACGATGAAAAGTTGTACTTACAAAGTAAACAATAAAGTATGTTTACCGAAATTTCCGGGAATAGACGATATTCACAACGAAAGTAAGTTTTAGAGTACTTTCCTAGAAGTTTCTAATTCATTGAACACCTACTGTATGCAGGACGATTGATAAGGCGTTCCATACATTCGAAATTGGGTTAAGCGATCAGAGCCAAGCAGACAATTATGTACTACATATAAATATGTGAGCTTTAATTCTTAATTTCGTAATTATTTTATTTTGTAATTGAATAGTGTATTGCTTAGGTGGATGTCAGTTTGTTAGTAATGCAGGAGTTTGTCATACAGTCAATTTGACATATTTAATTTGTATAAGCGTATGGGTTATACTTTACTGTGAAATTACATTTATTTATTATACCCTCTTCGGTCCCACAAAAAAAACTACTGCTACTTTATTTGAGAAGTATCTAACTAGTGTAAGTTACCAAATGAGTATTTATAATTTCTTAGGTTTTTGAATAATTGGCACTTCAGCCGGCTGGACATTGGGACTAAAGTTATTATGTTTGTTAAATAACATGACACAGTTTCTATGAGAGAGACTTAAGCGACGTAAAATATCATTTGGATACACATTCAAAAGTTTAAAAATATGTCTAGCCAGCTGCACTGAGGGACCGAAAAGGATAAACGTTCTATTATTAGTACGTTCTAATTGGACACTTTTGGTAACATAACTGCAGTTGTGAAATTAGCGCAGTGCGTGTTTGGATCTGCTTACAGAACTTAGGGATATAGTCGCAGCTGTGTAATACAGTGTGTTTTCTTACAGAAGGGTGGATTGTTATTGTGGAGATTTATACGTTGTATGGAATTATGTCGAAGTTATGTAGGCTGAGAAAACTACCATTGCCTGTTTAGACACAATAAGTATTTAATAAAAATTAATTATGCAAATGTTGACCACTTTTTTTCGCCGCGGCAAAATCGGTTTGTTTGAAGGAGCTATGGAAATATATCCGATGTTTCAAATATTTAACAAATGCTTACCTACTAATTTGTGATTTCATGTTCCATACATTATAAACTTTTTATTTTATTTATACGTACGCTGATTTTATTTGCTTTGGTTTTTATTTGCGTTAGTTTTACGGTGAATAAATAGTAAGTACCTAATGGTGAAGGAATTTAATACTAAACAGATTCATAATGATAAAACTACTAAATTTAATTATTAATTTGTTTAATGTCGCTACAATCAACATTAAATATTGTTATTAGATTTATAACGGTTAGAAACTTACATTCGAATATACATATATTTGGGTTCTAGATTTCCACAATTCATTTCATTTTTAAATTTTATTTTGATTTGCGTATTTTTTTAAATAAAATTAATATATACAGGTTGATTCATGTCGGAGGTATGACGATTTCTTAATTAATATCAACTACTATTTTATATACTACTTTTTATGAGTGTGAAGGAACATATATTTTTTTTACGCACAGTAGGATATACTTAATTATGCAAAACGAAATAAAAAGAAAAATGATTTTCGAATTGTAGTATATTAAATTTAATGGCAATGGTAACCTCATAAAAATACTAAATCGAATGTTGAAGTGTGCCCAATTAACTAAGTTGTAACATTAACTGGTTTATATACCAACTTCATGCGAAAAAGTAGTACTAACTTTACATGCTTATAGGATACTATTTCTTACTACCTAAGCATTGTATATTATGCGACGGACGCAGATAGTAGAAACTAAAATATTCAAAATTGAATAGGAATTCGAACTTGTTCAACTGTCTACGAGTCAATGATGATAGCAACTAAATAAACTAAAAGGATAAATAAATTCATTTCATCATTGATAATAACTTTAGAAGATAGGTAGGTATATGTTGTATCTATCTACCGACCTATCACCGTACCTCTACTTTTCAAATATCGCCAGTGCTGTAAAGTGGTCCAACTTGTTGAAAAAAAAAAATTATTTGGCGGAAGATCTGGTTTGTCTGGGTCTAGAGAAGTACGACGCTTGTAGTACATGACCATCTAAGACAATCCAAATATATTGCACCAGTTAAGTTGACACTAAAGAAATATAAGGTCGCACCATTCACTTTTTAGGAACTGCAAATAGAGTGGATAAAGCAACCCATTTGCTTTTTTTATGATTTTACAGACTATAAGCGGTGTAATATTTACTGTGTACACAATGCAATAATGAGAGCTAATTGCTTAATTGATTTCCTTGCACTGCCTACACAACAACACTATCAACTCTCTTTATCACGCGCTTTCAAAGAGGTTGCTGATCTAAACGAGTTTTATTCAACAAAACATCTACTTCTATTTGGCTGTGCAGCTTGTGTCCAAACCCAATCATTTAGAAATAAATTATAATTTAACATTTATAAATTAGTAGCGACATGCGTAGTACAATCCATAGCTACGCCAGACGTAAAGACGTTTTGAATATATGTATGTCTAGTAATTGATTGTAGATACAACTGTAGAAGTAGATAGTATGAAATCGTACTTGCTTGGTTCTTTTTGCTGTTATTTATTCTGGTTCAAAAATTATTATACGATTCTTTAATAGCATTCGAAAAAAATCATACACAAAATCAAACTGCACTGTTACAAGGTTTGGTTAGAAAATTGGTGCCTCATGCCGTCAACAAATTAACGCGTATTATGTCATAAATATTTCCCATTGCTTTATGAATGGTTGTTTGCGATATTGCCAAATCTACGCAACTCAAAGTGAATCACATAATTGCTCTACTTAACGATTATCTGTGAATTTATGATCACCTTGTATGTAAGTCAATACTGCCTTGGTTTAATTTAATAATACACTGATATATTTATAGGAAGGAATGAATAGAAAAGACATGTACATAACTGTAAGTTTATTCTTGTGCTGACAAAGGAACAAAGACGTATTCCGTTAAAACATTATCCATATACGTATTATTTTTCAGGATTTATATATATATAATAAAATACAGGTATCAATGATGATTTTCTAGTCATCGGAAATAGGAAATTGAGGGTACATAAAACAAAGAGTTAGTTGTAGTACTTATTTTCACAATGTAGATTGCAAATAATGTATTTTTAAATATTTTTCTTAAACGTTTATTTATATCTAACAATATTTTGGGTTTTATTCGAAACTTATCACACTATTTTTGAAAGTATATAGTACGAGTCATTTTACTTTTTTCGGTTTTTGTAACATATTGAGGGTACGTGTGCCCAAAGTATCACAGTATTAAGCAATAACAACTATAACATACATCTAGAGATTGTAGTTTGTTATTGTCTCTGAATAGATAGCTTCCAAAATTTAAATGTGCCATTGTACTGCGTCCTATCAATACTAAATTATCTACAGGAAGACGGAATGTGGTTTTATATTCAATCAATACGTACTACTAATCATGACGTATGTACCTATATGAATAATAAAGAAAGAGATCTGTCTTTAATACAAAATTAATACAAATTATTTAACTGTCTTTCATTTTATTAAAAATAAATAATCAATAAATAATTTGTAGTAATTGCAGGGAAAGAATTCTTAAATTTCTGTAGATGCACTAAGTGATACTAGCAGTTTTATATGTACTGTTAAAGAGTTTTGTCAAAAAGTTCAATTTTTACAAATTTTCCCGGACCTTAAGTACATATATGGTTTTGGTAATAATGAAAAATCTGTCGTATATTAGATTGGAAATATGTATGCGAAACACTAGAGAAACTATACATAACACTAGTGCCAAAAATATAAGCAGGTGTGTCATTTGTAACACTGACTTCTTGACTTGGTTACTTCAGAAAAGGAGATAACTTAATGTTTGGTTATTGAATTCCTTTAAAGATATTGAAGTTTTGCTTATGGATGCTAACATGAAGTCTGAAGTGTCAACATATTGTAGTAAATTACAGTAACAGAAAAAGCATTTTGAAAATCTATAATGCAGATGACAAACAAGTATTCATAGAAGTTGGGTATATTTTTCGCATAGAAAATACACAAAACTAAACCATTACTTGAATTAATCGATAAATTTTGCGAATGTTTTACATTAAAATTAGCCAGAAATGTAACTTAGATGTATATTACTAACACTGATCCACTTGTAAGGTGCCAACCATATAAGTTTTAATTACAGATTGAAAAAGTATTCTAACATTGTCAAACAATTGAAAAGAAGTACAGTAACTAAATCTCAGGGCTCTTATGTATCTCCAATAATAAACCGGCTGTTTGGTTCAAGATTAAAACGGTCAGACTATGCCAAATAACTACCCCATACCAGAATTGGATGAGTAGTTTAAAATATCTGCAGGGCGCGTTCCAATTAAAATTGTTGCTGTGATCTGGATGACGTCATTATATGAGTTTCTGACTAGTATGAGTAGCTACAACTGCTGACGATAGTGTTTTACGTGTTTCAAAAAGTAAAACTAATTTTAAATATTAAAAAGTGTGAATTCGCTTTCTTGGTTATATCGTGTGCGATGAGAGATTCTAACCAGGACGGCCAAAAAGCCGACAAAAGTTATAAATAAAAGTTGTTTTATGGAGATTTTTAACTGTTGAAATAATTGTAAAGATACATCTACTGCAGATTATTACCATCAAGGAAAAGAAACCGTTTCTACCTGGCTCAGGAAAATGTGTTCCTTATGGGCGTCGAGTGCATCCCATTGCTAGCTCAAGCACATCAACATTTTCGAGGAGCTCAAACGGGTACTGAATAACGAAAAGTGGACCGGTTTGATTTTTGCAAAAAATTGAAACTAAATACAGTTGAAATATGTTATTCGAAATTTGTATTTATCAAATATTAAATAGAAAAAAATAATGAAGATGGTCATGTTTTTATTGGTTACATTTTTAAAGGTAACGATAATAAAGTATCTAAGCCACAAGTCAAAAGTTTTATCAGATCTTGGTCGTGGTTTTTTCAATGTGCTTCAATCCGTACGTATTCATTCCACTTTTAAGTTTGAGTAATTTCTCGTATAAAATACTGTATGTAATTAATTCATTTCTTTACTTGTTCTCTTTTTAACTCATTCATTGAGTTCTAACGTTTTTCTTGAATAATACTAGCGATTATGACGGCCATTCTAAAATTGTATGTAAATAAATGTTCTTTATTATTGTAATGGTCATTATAATCCAGCAAAAAAAAAATGACTATACCTATTTAGGTTAGCTTTCCTAGCTCTCACCTTACGAAATTTTTCTAATAGTTCTCGTTGTCCTGAACATTGTTGCAAAATTTTAGCTTTGTACTATATACAATGTGTCCCCGGATGGAGTTGACAAGAGGAAAAAAATCTTTATTATTGATTTTACGACAAAAAGTCATTCTTTATAAAAAGTTCTGCTAGAGTAGATAAATTAACCATCGGAAAATCTAAGATTAAATGTACTGAATGTCTACAAATTAAGATAACATAAAAATGCTTCAACATAAGAGTATCATTTATTGCATTTTAGAGTTTACTGAAAAAGATGGTTAGCAACATAAAATTAGTAAAACTTCAAAAATTTAAGTCTAAAGTTTGAATGTTATGATTGTATGTTGGTAAGTTTAATTGAAATAACGTGTGTTGTATTGTCTTACGATATTGAACTGTAAGACGTCAGTAATTGTAGATTTGGCAGCTATTTTCCGTTGGAGTTGCAAAATGTTAACTATTGAAGAACGTATTTATGCGATTAAATGTTATGGAATTGGAAACGTATAGACATGTTTCACAAAAAATTCTCCAAACACTGCCGTATCGCGCGAAGCACTGCGCAAACTTGCGCATAAATTGGATTTAACTGCAGTAATAAACGTTGAAAAACCCAAGAAAAAATACAATGAAAACGATACGGCTACACTTTTGACAGTAGATTCAGTGATAGAAATACCAACATTGTCCTTACGGAATAACGATCATAAAGACTGAATATTAGTAAATCTCATTTGCAGAGAATTTATAAAGAAAACAGAGTTTGGCCATTTAAACCACAGTTCTGACATACACTTGAAAATAGAGATGAAGAGAAGCGATTGGATTTTGTTTATGGGTTGGTGAGAATTACCTAGTAGATACACGATCATCATTACCGATGATATTTTTACTGATGAAGCAACCTTCTGCACCAATATGAGCACGTTTCATAACAAAACAGTCGCTATTGAGCTTTTCATAATCCAAACTACGTCATTCAAAAACGAAGTCAACGTTATAAAAGAGTAAGTAAATGTTTGATGTGGCATTTTTTACGATCGAATCGTTGGACCATATTTTATTGACGAGAATTTGAATCAACAAGTTTATGTGCGTCTTTTAGAAACTTATCTATGACCGTTTCTAGATAATTTACCACTAGAAATGCCTTGTGACAGTTTCTGTCAACAAGATGTCCTGCTCATGCGACGCTTTTGGTACGGCAGTGGTTGACAGATCAGTTCGGTGGAATATAGATGGGAAGATTTTGACCAATACATTTTCCTGCTAGATCACCTGACCTAACACCTCTTGATTTTTAGTAGAGTGGAAGTACTGATTGTACGACGTTAAGGTCAAAAAGGAAAGATATCGTGTTAGCATCGATATCTCCACAATTTTCTCTGAAGAAGGTAAAAACTAATTACCGAAAGCTTAGAATATTAAATGAAGATTGTTTAAATCATCGTTTGATTTTGGCTGCCTATCCCAATAGTTCCTTTCCCTCTTGATTTCTTTTGTGGGGTATTTTAAAGCAAAAAGTTTAAGCACATGACTTGCCGCATGATCGGAAAATACTAAAAGCACGACAGGATGCGGTGAATGAGATAAATGTACAGCAAACCATACGGAAAGTCTATGGAGAATTTATTAAAAGGACGGAGGTATGTGTGGAAGTTGGAGGTGACCTTGCAGAGTAATTTTTATTGACTTTAATTAATTGAAATTTTGTACTGAAACTACAAAACATGCAATAAATGATACTCTTTTGTTGAAGCATTTTCATGTTATCTTAATTTGTATACATTCTGTATATTTAATTTTAGATTTTCTGATGGTTAATTTATCTACTCAACAAGCAGAACTTTTTATAAAGAATGACATTTTGTCGTAAAATCAATAATAAAGATTTTTTTCCTCTTGTCAACTCCATCACACACACACTGTATAATTCCAGAAATAATCGAGAACAACAAAATTTAGCCGATCAATTTCTAATATTATTTTGCAAAACTCTGGAAGAGTGCGGAACAAACAAACAAAATAAAACAAGATAAAGTTGTTAATAAATGTCCTTTGTTATTGCAATAGTCATTAATTACTATTACCTACAGATCTTTTTTTTCGCCAGCCCTTTATGTCAAATATGATGAATTTTTCATTTAATTTATTTAGAGTCGTTCCTAAACGTAGTTTTACTAAACTATAAAATATAACTATAAATTGAATGAATTTATACATAGTCATTGCTCATATTCACATCTAGAATCAGTGATCTCGAACGTCTCTACATACGAATTATCATGGAAATTAATAAACGCATTCATATTTTGAACATGGTTTTGCAATTTCGGACTACTCACAGTAATCGCAACTGGAAAAAACGTTGATACATTTTGCCAGGAAAAATATTCTTTTCACAGTTGATTAAAATTGTCTCAAAATATTTCAAACATTAAAAAACGGTTTTAGAAATCACATCATTTTTAGGTTGTATGATCCATAAACTGCACTGAATTTCCAGCATCACGTTCCACAGCTAAAATTTCTTATTTGTTTCGCTCTTTTTTTGTTAAATGAACGTTTCATTAAGCGTTACTCACAAACTAATAACATGATATGACATGATACAACGAGTAAATCACACCTTGATACCAGTCATACAAGCAGAAATATCAAATGAAAGATCTTGAGATCTTTGCTTAAGCGCAACAGAACTTAGATACATCGATCAATATTCATACAAGATAGTCACCTTTTAAATTGCTATGTTATTTTTCCGATTGGAATAACTCTAATAAATGCTCTTACCGATTATGTCCTTGTTAGTCAACTTAAGAAAGCAAGCAAGTTCTCAAATTCTAAGGGAACGACAAAGTTATAAAGAGCAACATATAAAATTTAGAAGAAGAATAGCATAATTAATATAATAAATCGTTCATAGTTAAGTTGTAAATTGTTATCAATTAAGGTTTTCACAGAAGTCAATATGAATAAAATTTGCCTCACTACAAATATATGAATTAAGTTAACTAAATGATATTTCGCTAGTGTTTTATGTGCTATGTAACATTATACTGCATGCATAAAATGGATTAAGCAATTCAACTTTTGAAAACAGTTTCAAACCTTTGCCCCAAATATACGAATTTGACATTTTCGGTTATCTCTTTTATGAATATTTAAAACATTCTATATAGAAACAGGAAAGTAGTTTTAGAAGCGTGAATCTTAAAAAGGCATCTGCTCGCCTCACTTGAAAAAACAACTTAGAAAAAATAACGGGCGTTTACGTACTCAAAAGCTCATTGCTTTCAGATTTTAGCCCTGGTTGTGTCGCGTGTGCATCGTGACTCGTTGAGTCTTTGTTCATGCTATTAGTTTCTGTAGAACTCATTCTAAACACTGCCATATCTACTGCCCCTTGTTGTACAGTGCATAGGTGAAAATGATTTTTTCAGAAATTATGAAAATGTCTTGTAAATCTAGATCAGGAATTGAGCAGCTTTTGAGATACAACGCGTTAAGCCTAATGATCAGCATTAATGTGATAAATTTAATAAAACTAAAAACATATTTCACTTTTGAAAACCTTGTGGCGCAGAAACTATTATGTAATTTTGGATCATATAGACTATTTTTATACTTTTTAGCGAGAAATGTCTAGCAGTTTGGTATGTCCCATTTCAGGTAGTTCTAGGTATTATTCCTTGATGGTTGTTATCTCATGTATAATAATGAGAAGAATTTTACATCAGTACATTGGAATATCGAAGTTTTCGTCTAATATCTCTGAATAATATGAGGTGTTTCATTTTTTTTTACAGGTGATAAAGTGGGAATTTATTATTCAGATGAAAATAATTTTGTCGGAATCCGGAGTCCATTGGCGATAATTCAAAACAGTTCGGAACAGTTATTGCATGGAAGGTATTTTTGTATTTTTATTGCCTAGTCAATAATGAAATGCCTATTTTTTCATTCAGAGCACATATGTAGGTAGTTGGATTAAATTTCTGTAAGTTTTTCAATATTGGAGGAGAAATATATGTAGGTACTTCACTATATTTCAATTGTTTAATTAAATACATACACAACATATGTATATACCACAGTAACACTTGCGGAATTTGTTTACTGGATACATTGTACATAAATTAAAATCCGAACAGTATTCTTTTGATGGACACAGTGAATACCATAAAAATTTTGGAATTTATCTGTTACGTTTGAATTGCATCTTAACTTTTTATGACATTCCCTCTTATCAGTCAATCCGTGAAAGTTCTAAGATACTACTAATAATATATTACACACACAACATTCAACAATAATATAAATAGATAACATCGTAAGTGTTAAAAATGAAACGAAGGCCATGTATCACATATACGGAAGCGAACGTGTAGAAATTGTCCACAACAGAGTGTATCAGATATCGAATTGTTTTTAAACTATTTGAATCCAAGTTTTAAAATATCAAGCATTCTTAAAATGAAAATAACAATAATCTTAATCGCTGGATAATATTAGTTTTGTTTTGTAATGTATGCAAATTATGATGGTATAATGTGAATATTGTGACTAATATATAGAATAAAAACACGTAATATACCGGGTGTTCCACAAAAATAGGCTATACCGTCTTTATTTATAAATAGATTTTAATGATCTATGCATTAAATTAAACGGTGTCGAAAAGACTACATTCTACAATGCGAATTATCCTTTTGTCGAATATAATTCACGAGAAACGTGATTAAACTTTTTTGCTTTTAAATTGTACTTATAAATATTTTTTTGATTTTTGCAAAAGGAAATTTTCTAACGATTACAATAATCCATTTTTCCTTAACTAACTAATATAAGGATGTATCTTTCGGGTATTGCCGTGGTTGTTGTAACAAACTTGACGTTTCGCTGATCATACTGCCAGCTTCTTCAGAAGTTCTCTAAAGACTGATGTTGATGTCTTCTGCTCCTCATTATATACCCAGTCCCTGTTCCTCTCCAGTGATGCGTATCCGTTCCAGTCCGCTGAACCGTTATCGTTCTCTGATCCGTGTCCGATGCTTCTCCTCGATTCGTGTTAGATGATCTCGGCTGCGTCCTCGTTGGTCTTTGCTGCTTCGGGCTCTCCAGCGCTAACTTCCATACCTTACTCAATCTGTATCCGTCTTCTCGGTTGAAGTTGTTCGGATTCTTCATTATTTCCAGGGATTCTCTCACTATTCGTGGGTAGTAGTGATTGCTTTTGGCTAGTATCTTCACGTCATTGTAGTCGATTACCTGACTGCTTCCGGCGTGGTAGTGTTCAGCTACTGCAATTTTCCAGTATTTCCCTGTTCGACATCTCTGCGATGCTCTTTCACTCTGCACTGTATACTATTCTACTCCATAGTATATACTATACTATTCTGCTCTACTACTACATTCGATTATTGGAATATTCCGAAAATTTCCTTTCATAAAGATCAAAAAAATTTACGTAGTACAATTTGAGATAAAAGATGACACACGTTACTCGAGAATTATATGTAACAAAAATATTATTCGTATTGTTATATGCAGTCTGTCTGAAACCCTTTAATTTGATGTATAGATCATTAGAAACACAGAGTAAATAAAGACTTCAGTCTTGAGAAATTTATTTACATTATAGAAATTGCAAATAATCCCAACTATCTCGATAAATAAAATGGGTCATTTGTGCCACTTATAATCTAAGCAAATAAGTATACTCTACTTGTGGGATGTCAGAATTTTACCTTGACATTACTCGAACCCAGGAAGCACACTGTGTAAAATTTGGTGATGTAGTTGGTCATCTCAGTGCAGATAAAAATATTAAGCTCGTTGAAGAGCTTGTTAACAAATCGTCTGGTCTAAAAATTGCAATTTCATTGGTTGAATAATGCGCAAACGAATTTCGTTAATCCGCTTATCATCGATGTCATAGTTAGCATAAATACGGATAGCCGTTAACAACAACAAATAAACCAGCGATGTGAACAAATCTTACCGGTGTAAGTATCTCTGTACATCAACATCAAAATACGGTGCGGCACCATCTTGTTTCAACCATATTATTTTGTGAGAAATGATCTGATCCTCATTGGACAATATCACTGTTAATGCAGGTATCTAGACGAAGGCCAAAAAGTCCAGGTAACATTCAGCATTAACACTTAGTTCAAGAAAGTATATATTTGAATGTCATGACTTTCAGGATGCTGAATATGAGCTTCGACTATTCAATGATTCTCTTGTGATCGAAAACGATAATTTACTCTATTAACAAATCCATTAATAAAAAATGTGACTTCATCAGAAAATATTATATTCATCAGAATATATTATCAATATTCTCTATTATTTCTTCGCAAAACTGATTACGCCTGTCGAACCTCATCCTTCAATACGTCTTAAACAGATTGAACTTTATATGGATGGTATTTCTTGATTAAACCTGGGCAATTCCGGACACATACCAGTGGCTTAGGCATGCAATTTTGCATTTAATTTAATGTATAAGAAAAAATGTACGCAATGTATTCACCATTGGACGATTAAGTGTGCTCACTGATCGTAACATATTTAATAGTACTTGATTGCATACTAATTTGCAATTCAAAGTTGCTCTACTCTTCGGCCAGCTAGCCGTGCTGTCGGCGATCGTAAACCCTATAACGCTCGAAGTATGTCCTGCCTATGTGTGTGGCCCGTTTGTGCCATATTTACACACATTTAAAAACATTATTATATAGGTTGATGCGTTAAAGTGGGCCATATATACAGAGTGTTTCATTAAAAAATATCTCGAATTTGCCCCTCATTAATGCGTCGCCCTGTATAATTCAAATGATTTTTTAAATGTGGGTTTTTATTACTGTACCCGTTTTTATAAAATTAATTCCTTGAGTTTTATTTGATAAAGCCTATATTGAATTTGGACGCACTAATGAGCAACCCTGTATAAACATACATGTATAAATACGAATCATTCTAGAAGTCAGTATTGAATTATTTCGCAGACAAACAATGTGCTGACACTGATTGGTAGTTAAACGGAATGAGTACTTTAGTAAATAGTTATGTACCGGTTGACCAACTAAGAATGTGGCTCAGGAACAGTTTACAGTATAGGTTTGGGAAAAAAATATTACTGAGTAAAGCGTAGGATGACCACTAGTGGGCGTAACTGATCACCAAAAACTTTAATTCTTATTTTGCGCAAAATTCCGCAACTTTTTTGTATTTGGTCAAATAAGAGGAGGGGAGGAGGGGAAACTTTGTATTGAAAGAACGCTTATAACTCCGGTTCTTTTGAACCGAATTTTGCAAACTTAGTCTCGTTGAAAACAGCATTACTCCTCCAATCTAATGCTTACAAATTGAAACCAATCTAATGAGTGAGAGCGCTGTTTACATTTTTTTGGGAATTTTGTTTTTTCTCGAAAGTATTAAATGGTAATATACATTTTTGATAACAAATTAAAAGAATAGGCTAAATTACCAACAAATCAGTGAAAACCGGGCATCGCATATCTTTTACCAATCTGAAAATTTCTTCAGAAACGTGTGGATGGTAAAAATTTCTTCTATCAATTTAAATTATTCTGCTTCCCGTGAATGGAATTTAGCAAATTTAGTCTTATTTGAAAGGATTTTCATTGTGCTATGTTTAGTGATTGAAGCTGAGGAGTAATGCTGTTTTCAACGAGATTAAGTTTGCAAAATTCGGTTCAAGAGAACCGGAGTTAAAAGCGTCCATTCAATACAAAGTTTCCCCTCCTCCGCTCCCCTTATTTGACAACAAGCTGTCCGATGTAAAAAATGCAAGATTTTCAGTAGATTCCGATTTTCATATTTATGACAGACCTTAAATTGGTAAATTTTGCGTAAAATAAGAAGTAAAATGTTTGGTGATCAGTTACGCCCTCTATCGGTCATCCTCCGTTTTTCTAAATAATCTCCAGATGTTTCTCGGGGTCACTTTACTCTGTCTTATTTTTTCCCAAATCTGTAGGTATTGCAAACCGTTCCTGAGATATGGCCGAGCGACATTCTTAGGTAGCCACTCGGTACGCATATATTGTGACTTATATTGACTTTCTAGGCTTTTTCCAATTATATGAATATACAGGGACACAGTTTAACAGAGTCTTCTCTCACATACATACAGTAAAAATCTCTTCCCTATAGTCACCTATAAATACGCGTATTATATATAGGTTTGTATGTGTGCGTTCGGGAAGAGAGGAGTGGGGACGCATGGTGTAGCAGCGATGCAGACATACATAAACGTCGATGGACGTCGAGCTAGCGGTAATAATAGGGACTTTATGTAATAATTAACAGTAATAAGTGTGGACTTATGTGGAAGATTTCAATATTTTTAGCGTTTAAAACAATGCCAGATATACTTATAACAATAACAATAAATAAAGCGGTAAATCATAATAACTTCTGTTTTCTATACATAATAAATAAACCTTGAATTAAAAAAATAAAAAGTAATCTGTTTCAACGCCTATCATAGTTGCTATAAGAAAACAAAACTAATTGTAAGAGAGAACTGTAAACTTTGCCTTTGTATGTTTTAACGGATTTAAACAGCCATATTTTTCAAAATTTTTAATTATATGTCTTATTGTTTCAAACGCAATGGTATGTTGAAAGTTAATTTGAAATACCCGTGCAGTTTCTCTTATGCTGCGACCAAGATGATACTGTTTTATAACAAACTTTTTTTGGTCAAGGGAAAAAATATCCATCGTATACCGAAACAAGTAAGCTTATACGCTAGCTTATAATCAATAACCATAAATTTAGTAAAACCAAGAAAGCAAATACTAATCCCTAAAATATAATGAGGAAACTACTGGAACTCTAGTAGAAGAAAAATAAAGGTAACTGAAAATTATTCGCAACAGTTGACCAAACCATACACCTTCGCAAGTAAACTGTTACTAATGTCTAGCTGTAGTTTTTCGAGAAAGGCGTGCATCGCTGCTCGACTCCGCGCTCCCCACTGCTCTCTTCCCGAACGCACACATACAAACCTATATATAATACGCGTATTTATAGGTGACTATAGGGAAGAGATTTTTACTGTATATATTCGCAGTCGGTGAAAAAAAGTGCAGCTTAATTTCGTGCTGAAAATGACTAGAACTATAGAATCGTAAGTTGGTTATCTCGTCAGAAACATTTATAAGCAATTGAGAATATTGTTGTCCTTGGAATCAAATAGTTTAATTAAATATACAAGTTTCAATATGAAGTATACAGTGGGGTTTAGAGTTTCGTTTTGTTTTAAAGGTTAAAGAAACCGCTGATTCTATTATTTCACGAACACCTTGTTAAGATATCACTAAGTGCGGTGATAAGGAATCCATTACCATAAAATGCTTTTTACTTTTTATATACATATACCAATGTCGGTAGATTTTTCCAT
The DNA here is from genome assembly GCA_023690525.1 of Holotrichia oblita. Classification (NCBI taxonomy): domain Eukaryota; kingdom Metazoa; phylum Arthropoda; class Insecta; order Coleoptera; family Scarabaeidae; genus Holotrichia; species Holotrichia oblita. The sequence goes on from CM043018.1 coordinate 61,644,995, forward strand.
CTAAATTGTATTTTGCAGACAACGCACAATAATTATGTAAAACTCTGTCGATAGCTTTCCCATTCATTACAATCTCATATGTTCAAGAAAATATGAATTTTGTATATATGTAATATTTTTTTTAATAGTCGGTCATGATATAAAAATATTTTCTACATCATTTAAAATGGAAAGATGATTATTGGTCTAAGATGGAACAAGAACAGGCATGTTATTACGAGAGTATAGATAAGTCATACAGATAGGTCATGTATTTGATTTGTTATGAAGGATTTTGACGACTATTATCTGTTTCAAACTATAATTCAGCTATAAATAAAATTTTTTGGGTGTGATTAATTACAAATGGTAAACTAATTTTTTTAATTTTTGACATATGATTTCATTGCATTCCTTATCGTAAAAAGTGTGTCAGCAATCCTGTGCTGATGAAAATTATGGAACTTGATATTGTAATTTAAGATATTCGAACAAATTAAGTGCATTACCTATATTCTGTCTACAGTAGAACCTCGATTATCCGTGTGCGGATTAACCGTGCTGCGGATTAACCGTGTTAGCAAACATCTTCGATTATCCGGGTTTCAATTATCCGTGCAGAATGCCAATTAGTACCAACGGTGCACGTCAATTCGCCGTACCATCATCGTATACATCGTACAACTTACACTGCTTTCCACGTTAACGCCTTGAATCGTTTTGCAATAGCTCCTACAATTTTAACTTTTTCTAAATAATTTTTCATCAAAAACTTCTGTAGTTCTCTATCTTCAAGTTTGTCGCTGGAAGTTTTTCGAAATCTAAACTTTCTTCGATTCAATTGTCAATGAAAGTTGAAGAAGCATTTCGATCGACTCGTATTAATAAATAAAAATGAATTTACTCAGAAAAAAAAAACAAATGAAATTAACTGATTATTTTTCTTAATTAAGTTTTGATTTAATTTTTTACACAATTATTGTAATAAGAAAAGCATGTTTTGATTTTTTTATATCTATATGTTATGTGTTATGTTTTTGAGAATTTTATATTGCTTTTTTGATATTTTCTTTGCCATAATAAACTTTACCAGCTTAATTTTATATTTATTCTAAGTTAGATATTTTTTTCGTAGTACGGTAAGTAGTCATAATAATTTGTAAAACAACTTTTTTGACTAAAATAAGTAGCTGCGGATTAACCGTGCTTTTCGATTTTCCGGGCTTGGTTCAGTCCCGACCAGCACGGATAATCGAGGTTCTACTGTATAGTAGTAATAATAAGAAGTAGTAAGATTATACAAAACAGCAAAAGATGTATACTTTCAGTCACATAATGGTTGCCGACGGTACTACATCTATGCAAGATCGGCAATACAACGCAAGGAAATGGTGATACACATTAGAATCCTGAAAATCAGTATACAGCCTTGTTCTTGTTAAGAACCGAGAAAAGAAAATTATGTAGAAATTGTAAACTTCAATGTACAGCAGTTAGAATTATTTTAAATGCCATTGGCACTTTCCAATTTTTTAGAAACATATTTAACTGATATTCGAATAAAGACGTCTTTCTTCGTAAAAAGAAAAACTCTTAATAAGCATTGAGAAATGAAGATGAATGCTTTATTAGATTGATATACGCCATGAATTGTAAAAAGACCCTATAGGGTATGTAAGTCTTATAAAGTCTTATAATATGTTGAATATTTTATAATCCATTTCTGAACAATTTTTAAACTTATAGTTAATTTTTTTGTAAGTCTCGAGGTAAATTCAGTTGTCTCTTTATCAACGTCAAATTATTATTACATTATCTTTTTTTGTCTTTAGTAGCAATAACATTTTTCTCGCCTACTTTGATAGAATAGCAAACAACTCATCCCAAGTACATGTTTCATTTTTCGCCGGGCTGGCGGCGTAGTGACTAGTACACTTACTTCCCAATCCAGGTGCAACTGGTTTCGTCTCCGGTTTTTTTGTTTCTGAATTAGGTTTTCTGCGATTTTTCAAATTCACCAGAAAATGCGAAAAGGGAGGGTTGATTTGGAGCGCAGGTGTAGTACTATAAAACTGTGGTCATAATATAGTCTGTTTGCCTCCTCTAAGTAGTTAGGTTCCCATTCTAGACAGTGCTTCAACCTCATGGATTTGAACATATTTTCATCCAATTTCTTTACATTATGATTCGTGCTGCTTCTCCAATAGTTATGGTGGCCATTTCCGCGCTCCTGTTCTGTTTTGATGTATACGGTATCGTTATTTCATTATTTATTTACTTTCTCTCAGTGATTTCATTTCTTGATTAATACACCCCTCCTATACTGTCGACAATGTATTTGTCAATTTATTATTAATGACAAATTAATTAATACATCTTTTTTATGTTCAGGCTACCTGCAGTAATAATATTACTTTGCATTAAAACTCTCCCTATCGCTCTTACACGAAGAGTTCTTCTTAAAATGCCCTGATTTTCTACACCGGAAGAACTTTAACACCTTGAGTGGTAACATTCTATCTTCAAAACCACTAATCTTTGCTTGCACTCTCTCCTATTTCACCACTAGTCTTGCGAGATTATTATATTTTCCAATGCCCGCTTTTCTTCAGATGTTGATTCCCATGTTGCTACTATATGCATCTAATGTACTTAAATTAACTTGCAAAAAGGAAAACCATTTTCTTCTTAAAACGTGTTTTTTCATATAAAGCTGAAAATGGATTCGCCAATACTTCGTTATGTATGATGTATTGAACACTGATGATAACACACAGGCTTGTTTAGTTGTTGAATGCAACGCTTAATCCATGTTAAGGTAAATTGAACGCTTCGCGTGTCAAATTCAATACTAAATGTGTTAATGACTTTCCAATGCTTTGAACAAATCCAAATCATTTCATACAATCCAATGGAATTACCATACACCAATAAATTGTTGTTTACTCAAAGGTCATCTTTAGAATCATTTCATTCTTTCTTTTAATTCTTCAGATTTTTCATTTCCATTCACTTTCAATAAAAAATAATTTTGTCCTAATACATTTTCTAGTAAAATAAAACATGTTAGCTTTAATTAAAAATCTAATTAGTTATTAGCAAAAGAAATCGTGTAAGTATGGAAAATATAGGCTTAGTTCTGATTAATGCAACGTATGAATATTAAATATAAACATAGACTACAATATATAATAAATTTCTGCAAATTAGTCTTCATCTTTAACGTTTATTATTCCAAGGAATGCAATAAAAGTATTAAATTCCATCAATAATGCGCATCTTTGTGATGGATTATAATTAGAAAAGCACATGTGCGTTCCGTACACCGACTTTGAAGAATTATGCACCACTCTAATAATATTAAAAGAGATGCACAAAATGTCGGGATATAGTTGTACGAGTGCCACGCTGTGGTTCCAGGATCATCATTAATCAAAAATGAACCATCTGTATGAGCTCGCCACGGATTCAGGTAATTTTACAACGATGTTATACATTACAGAAGCAGTCGAGTCAATTATTTTCTAAGTGGATGCCACATGGCCACTGGTTTCCGCAATGCGGTGAGCATTTGGTTCCAGTGACTAAGGGATCTTCCTGTAGCCTGTGCACCTACTATCACGTGACCTATGGAATATGCTTTAGCTGTCGGATCTACTTTGGATATCTCGGCAACCGTCAGTCGCAATTGGATTGTCTGCACAGAAGAAATTGAAAGAGTATAAAATAATTCATTCATTGGATTAGTGTAAAGTTTTAGACTTTTGATTATATCAATTTTATTCCGAAAAATTATGCATAGAAGTCCAAAAGCTTTCAACATGTGAGCTGGGCGGCTCATTCTATGTAACATAGCTTATATAGACTTAATTAAAGAAAGTAGTAAAAGTGTAAGCCATGTGTAGATAATATTAACATTTTTTATGATTTTAAAATACGTAAATTGATCAGAAGATTGCACTAAGATGCAAAAAACAAGCAGTATAAAGTAATTTATATTTACCTGTAAACTATGGGCAGGCACGCTAAACATCATCGCTTCATTGAAAATAGGACATTTTTCTGTTTTCTTTGTCGTGGTTTTCTTTTTGTGGATCTTTTTTCCGTGTTGCAGCAAGTACACCTAGTTAAATATTTTTATTGTAATTGATATTGTTGAATTAGAATGTTAATAAAATTAATGACAGTCATTACGGTCAAATCCAAGGTCAATTGGAATGTTCTATATATTCTATTTCGAATAATGATTACCGTTTGCTAAATTAATTTATTCGTTTTATTAAATGGTCTACATAGATTTCTTAGAGAAGAAATTGTCCAAATTCAGTTTGGAAGCTATAAATAAACGAATGAACTTATAGCGTATAAAATGTTGTAAAGATCAGATAAGTACTAATTTAAATGTGTATAAGTATTGCAAAAGAAAGTAAAAGATGCCAACAAAATCTAGGTTCTATAACATCAATAAAAATATTTTATTTGATTCTTCCTTGACCTGTATAGAAGCTATTTATATTTGCTAGACGTTGAAAGTACATAAACAAAACTAGTTAGATAGTTGGTCTAGACATTCTTAACCTATGTATCCCATCATAGTTAGTATGTTATATGAAGTAATATGTTGATTTGGATCAACTTTCCTTAAATATATTCGATAATGATGGTGGTTAAATCCTACTTTTATATACATACTAATTATCAAATATCTGATGACATTTGATATAGAATTAGAAATACTTTCGATTGTAATAATCAATGGATTAAATATGTACGATGTGGCAATTGGTGTGTAGAACACATTTTGTACATATCACTATCTAAAAAAATGTAAAGCAGTGGCTATCAATTTTTCAATTGTAATCAAATTGCAGCTTGACCTAATTACAATCAAAGAAAGATTTAGCTGCATGATAACAGTGGCTGTTTATAAAATATTTGTCATAGTGAGATAAGTACAATAATAAGGCTTTTTAAAAATATTTTGCTGCGATAATATGCTAGAAAAAACAATACTTGCCAGTAGTAGACTTTTTCAGCGGTTCATTTTGTACCATTGTTGCCTCAACCTCAGGTATAACTGAGGTTGCCAAATCACATCAGTATTTTGTTATATTGTTTATTCATGTAGTGAATTTGTACTACATTGCGATAGTTGTAATAGAATTGTGATATGTGATATTCATTATATTGGCTCAGTATTTCTTTATTTATTTATTATTTACTAGGATGGGGACTTGGCAACTCTACTTATAACTATCGGTACCTCTTTCTTTGTCCGTCGTTAAAGCACTACTAGCAATTCTGCGGCAGAGAAATAAGAAAACAATGTTTTTGAAATATTATGGTCTCATTCGGTTTTACAATAGTTCTATGTAGAGCTTTCCCTGGTGATTATTTAGTTCATTAGGAGTTTCATTCTATGGACTAAACGGTATACATATTTGGCAAAATACAAAATATATTTATCATGAAGCATCATCTCTCTTTACCAAACTGCTACCGAAGTGTATAGAGGATTAGGGAATAATATATTGGTTTGAATAACGTCGAAATATAATTGCACGAATACTTTAGTTAGTAGCAGAATGTGACAAAATCTTTTATTTACATCCAGAAATTATTCGAATAATTTATTGTTTTAATGGCATCCAGAGCAACGAAGATATCAAAGATATACTTAGATTGCGTATATTTAGTGAATATATATAAAGTTTTTACGTTTTAAGACTGCAATATTGCATACAATTGAATAATAAATTATTATTAAATTTAGAATGCTCACCTTAACAAATGGATCTCCAATTTCGCCTTCAAATTTAAGTTTTCTTGCTTTAACTACAACTACAGTTAATCTTTCTGCAGTTGGTAAGTAGCTCAGCGAAAACATTAACTCTCCCATCTCCGCTGAAAGCTAGTTCAATAAGAAAATATATTAATTAGTACTGTGCTTAATACGATCGTTAAATTATTAATTATCGCTATCACTATGTTGGAGTATTTAGTTCGAGACTTAATGCAATTCAACGATTATGTTATAGGCAGTTTGTTTTTAAAAGATACGTTTCTGTATATGTATTTTCGCAAAAACGAATTCTAAGATCCTTTTTTTTCGATAACAGAAACACGGTCTGCAAGGTTTAACATACTTGCAATTTTCTTCATCGCGGTATACCGACTTTATGGAATATGCTTGGTATAAAAGCGGCTACCTTCAAGATCGTCCCGGTAGCTTTACAACACCAATCGACTGCTTCTCGTTTCACAAGTGGAAGTTGGCAAGTTGCGATATCGGTTGGGTACCAGCCATAATTAGATGTGGATGGTGCAGCAATATTTGTACATAATTCATTTCTTTAACGATTATCACAACTGTGCAGACTATCAACCGTAAATGTATTACTGATTTGGATTTTCTGATTCTTAAGAATCAGTAACCCATCAGCAAAACGTCAAAAATTGATAGTAAATAACATTAATAATAGTATCTGTCGAGAAAAGTATCGATTAAATTTTTTTTATTTATTATAAAGACAATATAATTAATAAGTTAAAACCTGTCCACTTAAATGCGTACTTAACATTAAACAACAATGTGATTCTTCGATTCAATACTGCTGAAAATTTAAAAATTAATGCTTTCAAAATTGAGTTCAAAAGAATTATATCATTTTCAGCTAAATAGAAAAGTAGTCCGACACTTGTCCATGAACAAGTGATTTGCTGCATGAAAAAGTACACATTTAGAAAGACTTCTGTAAAATAACACCACAACAGTTAAAATATTGTTTGTTTGCTTTATTGTTAACTTTTGACGAAAATGCATTTCCTCAATTGCAATTTCAAAAAATAAGGGGAAGGGGTAAGATAACATACATGTGGGCGGAGAGTGTTTTAATAACAGAATGTTGCGCATAATATCGTTATCATGTAAGTGGATTTTGTTACAAAGTCTTATTAATTTCATGCATTTCTAATTGTGCTTAACCGTATCCTACTGCATATTGTTATTTTTTAACTTCATGTACATACATACAGAAAATATATATACATCACAAATCAAATGTATTTTCTAAGATATATACATATGTATATATGTTTTAATAATAATGTTTTTTTGCTCAAGAAATGACTGTTTCTAGATGGATTGCTTGTTATCTACGTCAAGGCAATGTCCGCATAAAACTGAAATGTATAGATGTCCTAAAGTGACAATAGCTGAGGATGATGGACGATTCGTAAACATATATCGGGGCATCGATTCTACTCACCTAAAAGGTAGTAAATTTATTGGAACCATAATGTCCTATGGATAAGATTGAAAATCGTAAAGAAGACAGACACATAATGTTGAAAACTACTAAAAGTATCCTATTCTGGAATTTGATAGAATTTGTTACGCTGCCTTGTGTAGAGGATATACATGAAACTAGAAACTACGAAGTTCAGCAGTGAACGGATATTTCATTCAAATTGACAGTAGGGATATGATGATTCACATAGGGTTGATCATTATACTCCATTATCAATACCTACTATTAAATTTTATCTCAAAATTAACTTCTAAATTACGTTTTTCTAAAAATTTTATTCATTTGTTTTTGTTATTGTTCTATATCCTCATACACGTTTATACATTAAGTGGTTAACTTATTATTATTAATTTTTAATAGTTACATTTCAAATATTTTAATTTGTACTTTTAGTAATATGTTTATTTAGTTGGTCTTCAAGATCTGCAGACCTCACAGTACTAAATTATTGTTTGTGGGGCTAGTAGGAAGATGAAGAGTGGAAAGCAAGGGTGTAACGCTTTTGAACATTTACTGTAACTACGCCACAATTACACGAACGTTTATATATATATTTCTATTTTTAATTACGTTATAAATTGTCGGGGGTAAGACTCTGTGTAAGTTTGTGATTAATGAATATGTACCAAAGATAAAAATAAAAGTTCAATTATCTCACAAGTATGCTAGTTATAGTAATTGGGCAGATAAAAAATAAAACCTCCAATTAACTCACATATTTGTAAGATAATTGAGCCTTTTATTTTTTTACCCTATGGTTACCCTATTCAGTTATGCTATAATTGGAAAACAAATAAAAATCGGTTGACAACATCTCAGGTTTCTTACACATCTTGCGCGTGTACAATATTCTCGTGGAGTTTGGTCCGTTTCTCCTAACTCGCCCTGTATACATACCCACATCATGTACGGTTTGACAGAGACAGTAGTAGAATTTCTTCTCATATAGTCCTACATTGACATGCAAAGCAGCGTTTTTCAGATATGTATATGAGCTAGTATTTCCTTTTATACATAATTGTACATATTATGGCAGAACCTCCCTAAAAATATATAGGTTCTGAAATTAAATATCGTTCGTTTCTTTTTCTTTACGTATGATCATCTAAAATTTTATTTCATTAAATGAAGAGTTCAATCTGCAAATTGTAGATATACTTTTTTTAAACCGTGGTAGCAGTTGTAGCTTTGCAGTAGATCTTCGCAAATCGTCGTACTGTTTGTAAGTCATGTTCCGGTTAAATAGCAGTTAATCTACACAGTGCGGCTTTGTTCTACATTCACAATTTATTTACTTTTATGCACTAGCAAGTAACAGTTATAGCTTTGCAGTAGATCTTCGCAAATCGTCGTACTGTTTGTAAGTCATGTTCCGGTTAAATAGCAGTTAATCTACTGTCCTCTAATACAGTGCGGCTTTGTTCTACATTCACAATTTATTTACCTTTATACAATATCAAATAACAGTTATAGCTTTCCAGTAGATCTTCGCAAATCGTCATACTGTTTCTAAGTCATGTTCCGGTTAAATAGCAGTTAATATACTGTCCTCTAATACAGTGCGGTTTTGTTCTGCATTCACAATTTATTTACTTTTATACAATATCAAGTAATAGTTGTAGCTTTGCAGTAGATCTTCGCAAATCGTCGTACTGTTTGTAAGTCATGTTCCGGTTAAATAGCAGTTAATCTACTGTCCTCTAATACAGTGCGGCTTTGTTCTACATTCACAATTTATTTACCTTTATACAATATCAAATAACAGTTATAGCTTTCCAGTAGATCTTCGCAAATCGTCATACTGTTTCTAAGTCATGTTCCGGTTAAATAGCAGTTAATCTACTGTCCTCCAATATATTGCTGTTTTGTTCTACATTCACAATTTATTTACTTTTATGCACTAGCAAGTAACAGTTATAGCTTTGCAGTAGATCTTCGCAAATCGTCATATTGTTTGTAAGTCATGTTCCGGTTAAATAGCAGTTAATCTACTGTCCTCTAATACAGTACGGTTTTGTTCTACATTCACATTTTATTTACTTTTATACAATATCAAGTAACAGTTATAGCTTTGCAGTAGATCTTCGCAAATCGTCATACTGTTTGTCAGTCATGTTCCGGTTAAATAGCAGTTAATCTACTCAGGCCCGCAGCTAAGGTATCAATTTACTGCGCGCAATAATAAAAAATGCGCCCTTTATAGAATAAAACATTTATTATTTACATGTAGTAAATCAGGTAGGTAAATGATATACTTAACTATATTTAAAAACATATAAAATACAAAATTAAAGATATTAAGGTAAATCAAAATTAATTACAATTGTACAATTTTGTTAATAATTAACTTATTTCATATTTATGGTGACGTTTTATTTATTCTATTACTGTGACTAAAACAATGTCAATCTCTATCTAAGAGCAAATGTATCTAATTGGACATTATGATTTTTGAGATTCACCTGCGCCTAAAATAATTATCATGCCCGTGCTTTTCCTTTAACAAATTAATCATTAATATACTTGCCGCTTGTTTGTCTCAAAAATGCGTGCAAACGTAGACAAGTGATTGATTTTTTTTTAAATGACATATTACCAACTAAACACTATTTATCGTAATTTCTAATTAATTTAATTAGAAAATGGCTTTTATGGAGTTTTTAAAAATAAAATAAAACGTCTTAATCCATAAGAAAAAACCCACCGTGATTATGCTCTTTGAATGACCTTGTATAATGTAAAATATTAAATTGTTTCTCATATTAAACAATTTTACAATTTAGGGAAGTTATATTCATATTTGAATTTTTTAATAATAGAGTAAATTCTCCTCATTTAAACTCCTTGAAACTGTATTTCTGTTTACATTAAATCGAGTTCCAGTATGTCACAAAAACGACTGTAAACTTTTTTTGCTAATACGTCGCCCGTAACATTATTAGTTTAAACCTATGCACAAAGCAGTTGGATTTTAGACGGGATGTGACGAAGATGTGTTCGATATTCATTTAATTTAATATAAATTGTAAAAGTGATAAAAATAAACATTATTTTACTTAACTTAAAACTGTGTGAGAATTAGTGTAGTGTTACATCATACCAAAGGGTGATCTAAGGTAGGTCAAATGATTATTTCTACAAAACATTTCTAAAAATATTTCCTTCGTTTAATTGCTTGAAAACAGTGTTATATCCAAAATTTTTAATTCGTATTTATATCTATTAAATAAACACTACAGCATGTGGCTAAATGGATCCGTAATTCTAATTTTGAATTTAATCCGTGCAAATTATTTATATTGAGGTATGAGGTATGCCCTTCAAGCGTATCACATATTAAGTAATAAATATATCTTCACTTTTATGGAATTTTTAAAAATAAAATGACTGGTTATTCCATTAAAAAAAATTAATAATAGAGTTATATTCTGGTCGTTTAAACTTGTTGAAACTTTATTTCTGACGTTTACATTAAATCGAGTTCCAGTATATCACAAAAACGATTTCAACTGTTTTTGGTGATGTGTCACCCTATAACGTTGTTGGTTTCCACCAATGCAAAAAGCAGCTAGATTTTAGGCGTGATGTGGTTAAGATGATGGTGAAGGTGTAAGGGTGATAAAGTTAAAATTTGGTTTAATTAACCTAAAATAGCGTGAAAATTAATAGAGTGTTATATAATTATACCGTAGTGTCATCTAAATTGGTAAGTCAAATTATAGTTTTTATAATTATAATTTCCAAAAATTTTATTATCATGCCTGCTTTCTTTCAATTCGTCTTGCGTTAAAAATTTGGAATTTGTTTAATATTAAAAATACAAATAGCTTTTTTAGTTGCAAATTCATTGATAACAATACTTAAATTATTATAATATACTATAATAATTATAGCTTGATTTGACAAACGACTCTAAGACACTGCACTCCGTAAATAGTTTTTGTAACTTTTAATTTAGAAAACGACCTTTTTCCAGTAGCGACAGATACAAGGAGACTAACAAGAATTTTGAGAGCTACATATACATAAGTTCGAAAAAGCAGAATATAAATTATTTGCTACAAAATAATTTAGAATTGCCATAGGGGTTGTGTCCTCACTTACCAGTGATTTAAAAGTATTTATTTCTTCGAAAACTCTGCTTTGTCTTTGTCGTTTTCGTCCGTTAAATATATGTCTAAATCGAAACAGCTTTTTTAAATATTTGTTGATCAATATTTCTAGTAAAAATTAAAAACAATAGCATGGCTCTTTCATATGGTTAAATCATTGTTTGATAGAATTTTTTGTGCAATCAAGGATACCAAAATAGAAAAAATATTTAAAATGATCTTTAGGGTTTACCACTGGTTCATCTGTCGGCTCATATACAAAAAGACGTTTTTTTCTTCTAATCCTGTTTGTAGAAACTGGTGGAAAATTGTGTCTTTATCAATTTCATTGCTAATAGTGTTTGCCTTTTCCATTAAAATATCAAAATTTTCATCTGTTCTCTGAGTGGAAACAAATTGTATCAAATTTTGTAAGGCGTTAAGCCATTTCTTTTATTGGTGTAGACGTGTTCTGAATGAGTTTACTGACAACGCTTATCTTTTCCAAAAGACAATATCAAACGAATTTAAAAGATTTAATTTTTGTAGCTCAGCAGTGTCTTAATTGGAAAAGATAATTCCATTAAACTATCATATCCTTCGGGTAATTGGAAAAAGAGAGATCTGATAGTTTTTATTCTACTTTCCCAACGAGTTCCTGATACAGGTTAAATATTAAGAGAACTCACATTTGATTTTTGTATATTCTATTTATACAGAGATGACGAAAAAAAATTATATACTAAAGAACGTTAAACCTTCATTGACTGATTTTGCAGCATCGTTTACTACTAAATTTAAAGTATGTATGAGTAGCACAAGGAACAAACGTAGTTCTAGGACTAACGGGCAATAATACGGTTCTGTACCCCAGCATTTGCGTCACGCATATTAGAGCCATTGTCGTGTCGAAAATTCCTTCACCTGTTGTTGTCGAAGGGAGAAATCCTAAAAACCTTTCTCTTATATTTGCCACACCCTTTGAGCAATCAAGGAACCTTACAATAAAAGTTAACTGCTCTGTATTACTTCGATCAGGTAGTACTATCCATAATAATTGAATAATATGTAGCATTCTCAAGTTCATTTCTTATATTTCTTATAACAGCATCACCTAGGAGATTAACAATTTCATTTTGAAAATCAGGGCTAATGTAATGAGACATGTGTGTTTTCAGTACAAAAGATTTTTTTTACATTTGCTAAGTGTTTTATCATTACCGGATCAAACTGACAACAAATCATTTCCACTGTTTTCAGAAAATTACCGTTATTGAATTCATATAACTTGCTAGAATAGTCCCGGAACGCTAAACATGGTCTCGCCAACTACTGAACAATTGTCTTTCAATAATCGCATGTCATCGTTTTTTTCTAAATTAAATAATTTTTGCTGTTCGGAGTCAATTGTCAAATTTAATTTTAAACGGCGGCGCAAATCAAACCAATTTGAATAAGATTTTAAATGAGAAGTAGATGTTTCATGACGTTTTAAATTAATTGAAGAGTGGATTCAATCACTGTATCCATTTTTACTAGTAAGAGATAGGTATATCAGAAGAGCAAAACAATTTATAACAAAAGCAAAAAATTGCATTGACTTTGTCGGAGTAAACTAACCATTCTCTTAATACGTTTTGAAGATTTGTTAAAATTCTAATAATAGTAATAAGTATTTGAAACTTCAAGCAAAAATTTTCACGTAACGCGTATCTGCCCGCGCGTGCGTAACGTATTTATTGCAATTGTTTTTTCTATGCATAAATGCGCCCGCAAATGAAGCCGCCTGCGTGAAAACCACGCACTACACGCTTATCAGCTACGGTGCTGAATCTACTGCCCTCTAATACAGTGCGGTTTTGTTCTACATTCACAATTTATTTACTTTTATACAATATCTAGTAACAGTTATAGCTTTGCAGTAGATCTTCGCAAATCGTGGTACTGTTTGTAAGTCATGTTCCGGTTAAATAGCAGTTAATCTACTGTCTTCTAATATAGTGCGGTTTTGTTCTAAATTCACAATTTATTTAGTTTGATACAATATCAAGTAACAGTTGTAACTTTGCAGTAAATCTTCGCAAATCATCATACTGTTTGTAAGTCATGTTCCGGTTAAATAGCAGTTAATCTATTGGCCTCTAATACAGTGCGGTTTTGTTCTACATTCACATTTTATTTACTTTTAAACAATATCAAGTAAAATATGAAATGTATGAATGTTTGAATTAATTAAAAGAAAATTGTATAAAAATCTTTTATACAATACAATACAAGAGAATAAGGAAATTCCATTTACAGGATATAACAATAAATACATATAAACTAATAATAATCATGTAGTGTAGACCACACAATAGTAGCACTATACTAAAAACAATACCACCATAATAATAATTATATAGTGTTATAATAATTGTCTAGTATAATAATTATGTAGTGCAGAGAAAGTAGAATCAATAGTAAATCACTGAAAACGCTCAAACAGCACAGACTTAAGTTCCCATCTAGTACAAGAGCAGCTGTCAACTTGTCAAGAGTCTTATCTTGCCTCGTTGGAATGTAGGGAACCCTAAATGTTATCTGTTCCAGGAGCGCTGGGCAATCAATTTTATTATGTAATATATTATGTAACTGTATCAAGCTAGCAATTTATTATTCTTCTACCACTTAAAGATTTTAAATCAAATGTTTCTAAAACCATGAGATTTAAAAAATAAATATTTTAGTAGTATACATGGGATACCACACCAGAGAAGCATATTCTAGTTTGGAACACACAAAAGAAAAGTAAAGTGATTTAAGCACATTAGTAGATGATTTTGTATTGCGCTGTATAAAACCAATCATTTTAAGGGCATGTGAGGCAGTATTGATTGCATATTTGGAAACACTAATATTCAAAGCGTTTATTTGACACCACCTCTGAACATTATCTAATTGAGTCTGCAATTTATGACAGTCCGTCATGGAGTTGATAGTGACAGATATTTTTAGATCATCGGCAAAAACTTCTTTGTCACAATCGATCACCTCTACAATAACCAAAATAGTAGGGGTCCTAAATTAGAATCCTGTGGAACGTCCGAACAAGCAACATATGGTTCTGACTGATAACCATTATACGATACATATTGAACGCGACGATCAAGATAAAATTTCAGTAACATTAATACAGCATCACCAAAATCTAAGTTTTAATATTAAAACTTTGTGATTAATGTGATCGAAGGCGTTGGATATATCAGTATAGATAACATCCATCTGATCTCCACTATCAACAACGCTAACAGATTAGTAAGCCTGGATTCACCCTCCATAAAACCATGTTGCTCAATTGCAATGTAGTTTTTGACATTAGAATAAATTCGAGTATAAAGCACTTACTCAAATCCTTTAGCAAAATTAGTCGAAACTGATGTAGGTCTATAATTACTAATCTCTGATGCCTCATCGGATTTCAAAACCTTTCCTTCCACATTCCAGGAAAGACGGACGTCTGCAATGATAAACTGAAAAGAACTGATAATGGATAGGCAAAAATGGTTGCGCAATCTTTGACAAGAAAACTGGGTATCAAATCAAGACCAGATGTCATCTTATTCTTTATTTTTTTAATACAATCAAAACCTCTCCCTCCGATACATTCGATATGTTAATTGCAAGACTGTAGCTACATTTATATCTACAATCGATAGCAGTATATACTACTGAAAAAATCTTTAAACACGTCAACAATATTTGGGGGTCATAAACCTCATTACCATAATATAGCACACTCGGTATTGTAGACGAACCGCGCGAATTAGACACAAATGACCAAAATCCTCTAGGGTTATTTGATAAGTTATCCTGTGTATGTAGGAGATATTTGTTGTACTCACATGAACATAGTGTCTTGCCTAATAAATTTTTTATGTTCAATAAATTAAATATACACTCATCAAAGTTATATATTGTGTCAGCTGTTTTAATAAACGTTCGAGATGTATTGAAAGAATAATACAATATGTTTCTCGTATTGTTTTAAATTGTTCAAATGTTGTAATAAAACAATGTATTTACATTTACTAGACATTTACTTGAAATGCAGAAACTTTTTTCACCACTAGTGTTAAAAGAAACTTAGTAGTTTGTAGTTTTTTTAAATATTGAACAAATTGATACTGCTAATTTGCGCTCTAGATTCAAGTTATTAGATATTATTGGTTATAAATGTATTTTTTATTTTAATTATTTATGTGTATTTGTAGTTTATATCCCTAAGTCACCCAGTATCGATGAGATTGAAATTTTGTCAGATTTTTTTGTGCATCATTACTTTACAGATGATAAGTTACTAATTATGGGCGATTTTAATTTGCCTGAGTTTTGGTTAGGTAGCAGTTCTAGACAGGTCATTATGATTAATAATCTTTGCGATTTACTTAATTTGCAACAGTTTAACAGAATACTGAACCCACAAGGCGAAGGTTTAGACCTTGTATTTGCTAATTTTGAATGTATTGTGGAACAAGATGAATTACCGCTTGTGTCTGAGGACCTTATGTATCATCCTGCTCTGATATTTATCTAAATGTTCTTTCTGATAACCTTATCATTTTTTCAGTGAATTATATACGAAAATCGTATAACTTTCGTTGAGCCGATTTTATATCGTTATATCGTGATTTAAGTCTTGCTGATTGGAGCCACCTAGAATCCAGTACTGACGTTAATGAAGTTTGTGGCATATTTTATGCTATTATATTATGAGCTTTTAGATAAACATATTCCGGTATATAAGACTCGTAAAGTTAATAACTCCTATTATCCTAGGTGGTATTCTAGGGAAATTATTGCAAATATCAGGCTCAAAGATAAACTTCACCATACCTATAAGAAAACACGTTCTGAAACTGACCTGTACAACTTCAAATCTTGCCGTACTTTAGTGAAGACCCAAATACGAAGCGCATATAAACACTGCCTGTCGTGTGTTCAACACGACATACATAGAGATCCATCTAACTTTTGGTCTTTTGCTCGCTCAAGTTCATCAAACAGTCGAATTTCGGGTATCATGAATTTGGGGAATGCGTCGTACAATGAATCATCGTCTATTGTTGATGCCTTTGCCTGCCATTTCTCCAGCGTTTTCCTCGATTCGTCCAAATTTCAATCCACGAATACTTGCAATTTTGTGAATGTACCTTCCGTGAATATCATATGATTTACTGAGAATGATATCTACTTGGCTCTAAAATCGCAGAAAAATAAATTAACTACCGGATCAGATAAAATTCCAAATTTTCTGTAGAGAGATTGTCGTTTCGTTCTGTCTAAGCCACTGCTTTTTGTATTTAACTTGATACTACGCACAGCTACCTTTCCATCAAGGTGAAAATTGGCTAGAATATGCCCTGTCAAGACAATCCAAATGAAATATCTAATTACAAACCTGTTTCAATACTCTCTAATGTCGCCAAAGTTTTTGAATCGATTATGTACAAATATATTTACTCCTCCATATCGCACCTTATTGCTCCAGAACAACTAAGCGTTCCACTGCGACCAACCTCTGTAACTTTTCTCAGTATGTATCTGAAGCTCTCGATATTCACAGTCAGGATTATGTCAGGTTGATATATATACCGATATGGTTTAAGGCCTTTGACCGTATTGATCATGGTATGCTACTGTCAAAACTTCATTTATTCGGATTTAGTGATTTGCTGATACAGCTGCTAGAATTATACTGATGCAGCCGCGAATTTTTTGTCTTTTAAAATGGTTTCTCTTCTAACACCCGTGAAATTACTTTTGGTGTTCCACAAGGATCCAACCTCGGACCGCTTCTATTTTTGCTTTTTATTAACGATTTGCCCGTTTATATTAACAGCCAAATTTTGATGTTTGCTGATGATGTAAAGATATTCTGCGCAATTGATTCGGAGGAAGATTGTATATTTCTTCAAGAAAATTTAACGAGGATTCATGACTGGTGTGAGAGAAATGGATTGTCTTTGAATATCTCTAAGTGCAATGCGATGAGCTACACAAGAAGAAAGTGTCCCGTTCAATTTGATTACAAGATTGCTGACAGTTCTGTCCAGAAATGCGTTCACATAAAAGGACTTAGGAGTAACCTTTGATAGAGAACTATCATTCAGTAGCCACATCAATCGTGTTGTTTCGTCAGTCACAGACGCTGGGCTTTATCTTGCGCAAAACCAAACAATTTACTAATATATCGGCTTTAAGAACTCTTTACTATTCCTTCGTTCAATCGAAGCTCGAATATGCATCAGTTATCTGGAACCCAATTTATGAAGTACCTACATGTAAAACTGTTGAGACGATACAAAGACGATTTTTGAAACATCTGTGATACATCAGTTTTAATATTTATCCCTATAGAGAGTTTCCATATGATATTTTACTTCGTGCCTTTTCCATACATTCGTTGGAAACTAGACGAGTTGGTTCTGGTTTATGTTTACTCCACAAGCTGATACATTACCAGGTTGATTCTCCTAATCTTCATGGCAAATTAAATTTTAGTGTACCTCGCATTACCGCACGAAACACTCGAACATTTTATTTACCACAGGCTCGTACAAATATACTGCTCAGGTCTCCTATTATGTTCTTGTGTCGTTCTTATAATCAATATGCGGATTATTTTGATGTATTTAATAATTGCTCTATCAAAAACTTAATTGATATATCAATTTCATGAATCGTTTACTTTTTATTATTTTAGATACAATACTTATATGGTTAGATTTAGTATTAGTTTGATTTATATTGTTTAATATACAGATTAGCGTAGCGAACGAAAGTCGAAAATCGTTACAAATATTTCCTCACTATAGCTGTGACTTATACACACGTACATGTAAAATAGGCGTGCGCTAGTGTGTGTAATATGCACGGTACATATAAACCTATAACTGCCAACAATCTGTATGTATGATGATGTATACAGTAATATATTTGATCAATTTTCTTTTTTTATATTTGTCTATATGATTGCTGTTTTCAATTTGTCCTGTAATTGGTATCCATGTACTGCTAGACAATAAATAAATAAATATAGTTTATAAATCAAATAAAGCATTTAATGAATGTTGAGATCAAGGGATAAATCATTGAATGATCTGTAAACTATCATTTGTTTTAATATTTATGTGTAATTAACTAGCACATACGCGGCTTGTTAAAAAGTCCAAAATTAAATATTCCATACCAAAAACACGCCAGAATTGTAGAATATTCAAACAAAATCAATAAAACAAACAATATCACATTGTATACAAAATTTTTATAATTGACTACATGTAGTTACATTACCGGTCCAGAATCCGTCAGCGTTACCCATGTCGTAACCGGCTGACGTAGGCTGACGTCACACAATCGGATCTCGCCCTCTCCGATCAGATAGTGTGACAGCCGATCTATACAATACACGTGAAAGCAGAGGGATTGCTGGCTCTGCTCGCGTGGGTTTATTGGGAAAAGAAAGCGCTCCTTATAGGAAGGACTATGCGCGCTGCGGTAGACCTTCGTTTGAACGCTCGTTTCCTTGTCGAGTACGAAGAACACCTTCACGTACGTGTCGATCTGATTGTCCTCATTTGACATACCCTTCAGACCTTTTGCTTCGAGCACATTGACGATCAGGTCACTGCATTCGCTGAAACGAGATGAAAGACGATTTTAACGAGAATGGAAATATAAATGAAGGGAAGTGACAAAAACATGCACGATAACTTCGATAAAGTTTATATTATATCTTGTACGATTTTTTCTGAAAAGTTCTTCACAAAAATGTATATAAAAAATTGTTTATTTTTTGGCGGCTGAGTTTCTGAAAAAAGTCAATATTCAATTCTGTAAAACTTTGTTATTTAAGTGTTCTGTTTTAACTAACTCTTACCATATCAGGATAATATGAAGATTTGTCGTACAACACGGTACAACCATATAAATTCCGTCCGTATTTCCTTATACGGCTGCGTAATTTTTCCTAATTGTAATGTACTTAATAAATAATATTGTTAGTTGATAATTATCTTTCGAAACACTATTGAATAATTAATTCCCATTAACATGTCTTCATGTTAATGTTCTTCACTAACCGAAATAACAAAATAATAAAATTCGTCGAATAGAAATATCAGATAAATCCACTAATAACAACTGCTAAATAAATAATACTAACCGACGATCTTTGCAATTGTGTATTGTACGCAATCAAGAAATGGCCGCACTGTCTTCTGGTAGTAAATTTATTTGTTGCGACATATGTTTTTTATGAATATGTTAACTCGAAATCCTTCGCAAAATGTTTATATATTTCTAGCAAATTAGCTTCGATAGCTTGGTAGTTTTCACTCTTTTAACCCACTAGCCCAGAAAATGTTTGCAAACATTTTAAAAAGAAGTGTATGCTGTCAGTTGTAAATCATTCATGGTACATTCAAATTTTTCATTTTTAAAGAGCTTCTTAATTTGTGGACCAACAAATATTTCTTCGCGAATTTTTGCATCAGACAGCTTGGAACCTTAAGTCCCTTAAGTATTTAAAACAGTTGCCTTCTTTTTCGAGTGTTTTCACAAACTGTTTAATCAATCCTAATTTACTGTGTACAGGGGCTACAATCTCCAAATTAGAATCCTCTAATGGTTCAAATTTTATAACACTAAACACTTTAACCCACTAGGCACCAAACAAGTTTTAACTAAAACACCGACGCGTTTCAACAGCAATGCTGTCATTATCAAATAAAACTAAATTAAAATAAATTCTACAAATACAGGTAACCTAAACGTTATGCACGGTCAATCCGATACGCATCATTCATTTCCGATTAATGAAAACAATGACGAATGCGGGATAGGTCCGTTGTCACAGTTCATTACACATGACTTATTTTTATATATTTCTAAACTTTCGAAAACATTTAGAAACTTACAATTGTTTATTTGTCTAATTAATTTAACATTCGTATGATCGATATTGTGATCTGTTTCACAAATGTGTGTTTTCCAGGACCAATGTTGACCCGCAGGTGCTATTCTTTTACTTGGTAATATTGTTGAACTGCTCAAATTATTACACAGACACAAGAAACAACAATATTTGGTAAACCCTCTTTGCAATCCAAGCAATAAGGAAATAATGAGATTTAATATAGTTGATATTCACACGTTTCTTTTGTGTTAGTAGTTGTTTTCGACGCGTCGATAAACAATCGCCATTCTACAGGGTTATATTTAATAGATAGGTACTTATTTCATACAAAAGTCCATTTACATCAGTGCAGTAACAGACATTTCTTTCAATTTTGTAAAAAGAAATGAATTTTTCGTGACGTTTCTTCAATCCTGTGATTGTTGTAGTGAAATGTAAACAATTCCATTCTTTTAGTTCGAGAATTTGTGATTTTTGTTTGGTTAAACCCAAATCCCGTATCAAGTCATTGAGATCTGATTGAATGATGAGATGTGGTTTTGTGGGAAGGAACATACGTCAGATCGCTCGACAGTGATACATTCAAAACATCCTCGTCCAGGAAATTTGTAAAAAAAAAAATGAATGCACTGGAGTTGCAGGTTCACAGTTGGTTCTTTTTGACGGTTTGCTTACAGGTGGAATGTCTGGATACATTACCTTGTGTTTATACCTTTTGGAAACCTATTCAATTTTTACAAGACAGAAGTAACAGTATGCGACATGATTTGTTGATTCACGTCAAATCATTGGCCTTTGTGACAGGACTTGAGAAAAATTCTTGATTTTGTTCCACCGAATTAATTTGACATAACACGAAATACACCATAGGTGCCCATGTTTTGTTTCGATTTTTAATTTTGAGGCCCAAAAATTGTTCATAACACCTTTGAATTAATTCACTTAATAATTCGCAAACAACGAAAACTGCCCGGAGAATTTTTCTAGCCTCTTGCATAGTTTTCCATTCTTCAAAGTCATACACAACACAACTGGTGGAAAACTACTTCAAACTTTCAAACACAAACTTTCAGTCAAATTTCATATGTTTCTTGCCAGATCGCGGTAATAGCTGAACAACAAACGAATCACTCCGCCGGCGGCAACCCTTGTATCTGCACGTATCGATTCCAGAAGTTTCCATTTTAGTACATTTCGCAGTGACTAAATTATTAGAATTCTCTACTTTTCTCTGGAATGCGTAACGTCGTATCCTTTACAGTTGCCTATGCCCTTCACGCAATAGCCGCGAACATGTTCGAGGTTGTTATGATTTAAATTTAAATTTTACGTTAATCTTAGTGAAAGTAGATAAAAATATAGCTATTGAACATGTGAAGATTGCCGAAGAATTACCTCCGCTCTAGTATTTTTATTGTTTGGAATTAGTAGTCACATATTTTTCATCTTCTATATCAAAGTATAAAGTATTGCGTAGGCAAAAAGGTCTGTTAAGTTACAATATCTATCGCTTCATGATTAGGACAAATAAGATAACCACCTTTGTACATCCAGTCTCTCTTGGATCAATATTTAGTAGACATGTATACCAAAATAGAAATTAGAAATCTCAAGTGGAAAGATACAACGAATGCGTTATTGCCAATTCAATAATCATGCCCGAGGTAAAAATATGATGGCCATTTTGTCCAACGGTATTTTTTGTCGCGAAGTACGATGTTTCATGTGTCAAGTTGAATAGCAATAAAACAATAATCTTGTATCCATATTTTATTTTGACTTGAAAGCAATGCACATTCTATTTGATCGCCAAAGTAATCCGGTGCAAAACTGTCAAATTCGGACTACTTTACGGCATCTTTAAAGCAAATACGATTTAGGGATTTGTTGTCGATCTTATATTATAATAAGATTTCGAAAAAAATTATTGCTGTCGTATGTGGAGAGAATTTTCCAGTATTCCATCCGGTTGCACAATCTTAAGTAAAAATAAACGTTGAATATTATACGCTTGCGCAAACAGTCTCATTTTAGATGCACTTGAAATTGTTATCTTTTCGATATACTACTGCCAATACTTTACGCAATACATGTATTATTCTTACTGCTATTTACTTCTGCTGTCTCTCCGCATTTTTCTAGATCCCTTTAACACTGAGGAGAAATTTTTGCGACATATCTAATTAATCTTATCTAATATCTTATTTTGAAAACTTTTTGTTTTAATTATCCTTTACATTGCTGCAGATTTTTAAGGTTATGCATTATTTTGTAAAGTTTGACTTCGTTAGTTATATTGCAGTCTACTTCCTAATCCATTCTTAATTCTTTTAAATGGAGATAAAATTAAGTGTACACGTCAATCATTGCCAAAACACAATAAACCAAAACAATCCTATAATAGATGCTCATGGTATAATTGCACGGATCACCGTACTAACAAAAGCAATAAAAAAGGTTAACTATTGGAGGGGTAACATAATTTAAGATTTAAGAGATTTAAGAACTACAAGCTTTGCGAAGTGGGTTTCTGTTGATTTTAGCACTTTTTTCTTCTACGATTTTGCAAGTTTCTGGCAAAATTAAATACTTCGTTTTTCGTGGTACCCCATTAGTAAAAATCAATATTTGTTTAAAGATCCCAAAGTTTAGTAAATTCCTGATTATTCCTATAAAAATGCCCTGTGTGATTGCTGTCTTCACGAAAACACGCAGTGTAAGGCGGATGTACAAGCATTTTCAGAGTTTCAATTTGCTTTGAGATACGCTTCCAACATATCACCTTTTTTTATTATGATTTTTAACAATAATTATTAATAACTAAGAGTACGCAATGTTTTAGTTAATTAATAAATCTGTGCATGTCCCATAATACTTGATAGTTTTATCCTTTTTGCTTGTCCCATATTACTGGATATGTTTCTTTAAAATTAATTTTTTGACAATAAAGTCAGTATATTTCTATTTAAGACTAGCTTATTTAAAAAAAATGATAGTTTTACTACATAAGTACATCAATAAAAATAATAGGAGTATTTATAAAAATTAAAGTTTTTATTTATTTAAAATAGAAAGAGCATTTGCTAATACTTCTGCTTTTACTTCTAAAGATACAGGTAACATGCCATTGTTGATCTTATGATCTTTAGCCATATGTAATTACTCGTAATTATTTCCTTCAATGACTTTGATGGTTTCAATGATACAATCTTGAAGAGATAAAAAAAGTGTATTTAATGTATCAGGAGGCATGTCATTAAAAGATTGTGTAATTTTTTTTTTTTTTTTTTTTTTAATGTGTGGTGGGTGCTTAGTTGCAGTGACTCCGTAAGCTGTATTACTTGTCTGGCTATCACTGCAACTCTTGCGGTGTAGTTTAGTGTGTGTAAGTTGTGTTTAAATGGCTTTGTGACAGCATCATATCGCCTTTTATGATGCCGCGCTGTTAATCACTTTGCTCCCAACAGCGAATGGCAAGTCGATAATAATAAAAATAATAAAAATAAATAATAATAAATAATAAAATTGATAACGTCATCAATAGTACTGATTAGTTGAATGATGTCAGTAATCTGGGGGATGTTACGGAATGCGTCAAGAATCACGATGTCACACAAATTATTAATGAACTACAGGACCGTCAATCTAGAGAATCCAATGTACTCATTTTTAACATGGAGGAATCGGCCATTACTGATCGTCAAGAACGTAGGCGAGTTATATCCGCCAGCTTGTCTGATGTTATACACTCAATTAATAGACGACTCGATTGACGTCTCAAACATTAAATTTTTTCGACTCGGAAAATATGTAGAAGGTAAAATTCGTCCACTGAAAGTTATCTTTTCTTCCAAGGCCGATGCACTTACCCTATTAAAGAATAAGAAGAGAATTACTGGAAATCTGAAGATACAGTCAGACCTTACTCCTATGCAACAACAACATTTGAAAGATTTAAGAATTCAACTACTGGATCTGAACCAAAAGGGTGGAAACAAATCAATTAAGTATATAAAAGGAGTTCCTCAAATTGTGGATGCAAAAAACTGATAACTGTAAGCTCGACCAACTTAGATGTATTTTATCAAAACGTACGTGGTCTGCGTACAAAAACGAATGATTTTTCACAAAATTGCGCTGCTGCTAATTTCGATATAGTTATTTTGTCAGAAACATGGCTGCATGAAAATAAGTTCTGAGTTATTTGGTGATGGTTATTGTGTTTATCGTCGTGATAGGAATCCATTGAACGCTAATATCCGCGGTGGAGGTGTTCTGATAGCTGTACAATCGACTTTACACTCTTCTTTGGTTAATCTACCAAATGTAAATACCGAAATGATTTGCGTCACTGTCGCTGGCGATGGCAACTTGGCCATTATCGGAGCGATTTATATACCACCGTCATCGAGTTTGCAGGACTATGCGGATGTTCTTCAGAATATCGAGTTTTTAAATAGCCACTACCCAAACGCATCAATGTACATTGTAGGTGACTTCAATCTCCCCGGCATCGACTGGCGTTATGTGAATGGACAACATACCGGTAACCCCTCAAGTAACGTTGAATGTTTTGTTTGCGATAGTTTAAATTTTAACGGACTACTGCAGTGCAATTATAATACTAATACCAACAATGTTATCCTTGATCTAGTTTTAGTTAGCAACACAAGTATCAATGTACAAGTCGAGGACTACTTTCTTGTAAATCCGGATCCTCATCATCCATGCCTACGATTTCCTATTAATACCACTAATGCTTCTACCATTGATTTCGACCAATTTTGGAAGTACAACTATAAGCGGGTTCGATACGATGATGTAAATGACTTTCTTGCATCTGTAGATTGGCAGAATTTACTCTCCGATAAACTAGACCTGTGCGTGAGTCGTTTTTACAATGTAGTTCATTCTGCAATTGATAGATTTGTACCTAGATATCTAATTTGTTCTGATAAATATCCCTCATGGTACTCCCTAGCGACAAAAAAACTTCTGAAACGAAAAAATACCTTATACAACAAATATAAGAAATCTCTTAACCCAAATACATTAGAATCTTACAAACACATACGTACAGAAACTAAAACCGCAATTGAAAATGATTATAAAAGATTCCTCTCGTTCTCTCAAAATGCTATCTTGACTAATACAAACGGATTCTGGAATTTTGTAAAAACCAAACAAAAGACGGGTAATATTCCTCATACAGTTACTCATAACGGAACTTCAGCCACAGATCTGGAAGATATATGTAATCTTTATGCAAATTTCTTTAAATCCGTCTACAACCAATCTAGCGATGCCGTCACTTTTAGCTATGAACCATCTTACTTCGAAATAACTTTACGCTGAACCATATACATATACATCCGCATCTGGTTTTTCACAAGCTTATAAATTTAAATGGACGATTGAGCTCTGGTCCGGACAACATTTCGGAATATTTCCTAAAAATGTGCAGTCCTACACTAGCATATCCATTATGTATATTATTTCAACGTTCATTAGATGTAGGTGAATTTCCTTGCCATTGGAAATTGGCCCATGTTTTTCCCATTCATAAATCTGGCGACAAGTCCTCAATAGAAAATTATCGCCCAATATCGCTGTTGCCTTGTGTATCTAAGGTGTTTGAGCATATAGTATCCGAAGTAATTTTTAGTACCTACCGTAGTATAATTAATGTAAATCAGCACGGATTCGTTTCTGGACGTAGCACCCAAACAAATCTGCTTCAGTTCTCTAGCTTCATTGGTAGCACGTTGGAATCCGGGCAGCAGGTGGACGCGGTGTATCTAGACTTTCGGAAGGCTTTTGATCAAGTTGATCACACATTGCTAATCCATAAACTATCGCTATATGGAATAGGTGGTATCTTGGATAACATCATACTTAAAAGATAGGATGCAGATAGTGAAGTTATCGTCTGCACGGTCTCGACCGATCCGTGTGACGTCAGGAGTTCCTCAGGGAAGTCACATGGCGCCTATCCTCTTTTCACTCTATATCAACGATCTGTATTATTCCTTTCCGGATACTAAATTTCTGGCGTACGCGGACGATCTGAAAATATTTACAGCGGTTTCTTCTATGTCGGAGTGCTACTGTTTATAACATAATCTGGATAAGCTTGCTGAATGGTGCTGTATTAACAGATTGTCCCTAAATATATCTAAGTGTCACGCCATTACTTTCTCTAAGAGCTCTACTCCGCTGGTTTTCAATTACATGCTAAATGATACGCCACTGCGCCGAGTCAACGAAGTTAGAGATTTGGGAGTCATCTTCGACAGCTGTTTTACATTTTATCCTCATATTAACTCCATTGTGTCCCGTTCCATGAACTTATGTGGTTTTATTAAACGAATGTGTTCCGATTTTACCAATGTATTTGCCGTCATTACATTATTCAACTCTATGGTCAGGCCTGTGCTTGAGTACTGTTGCGTAATTTGGTCACCCTACTATAACATTCATATTAATAGACTTGAGCGTGTACAAAGAAAATTGGTAAATTTCCTATTGTTTAAACTACATATCAATAAAGACCTCCTTAGCTATAGCGAAAAACTTAAAATATTAAACATGGAGTCGTTGCAAAATCGTCGCAGACTAACTATTCTTAAATTTGGTTATCAGATTCTTCACAATCGTTTCGACTGCCCCCAGTTGTTGGAATCTATACGTTTTCGTATCCCGTCCTTTAATTCCCGGTCATCGGAAACTTTCTATGTACCTTTCCATCGCACTGAATACGGTCGACACAATCCAGTGGACAGATTATTAACTGAGCTAAATGCTTTAAGTAATGTTGATCTCTATCATGTTTCTTATGGCGAGTTTGTAGCATTCATTCGAGAGCTAATTTCCTGATTTCGTGTGGTACGTAGAGTAGGCATCTTAGAATATTTTTTTTTTATTATTCATTTAATTGATTAATGTTAATGAACTTTTGCTTTCTCTGTTAATTGCATTTTTTTGTATAATTTAGGATATTATATAACGACATGTAGTTCGTGAGTTTATTATGTGTATCTTACCATTTAATTTATATGTACTATTTGGTTTTCTGTTATGTACAAATAAATAAATAAATAAATAAATAATAGGCAGTTTGGATAGCTCGAAAATATCCCAAATCCAAGATATTCATATCGGGGCTATTAGGCGGTTGACAGATCAAGCAAATGTCAAATTTATCCTTTGTGGCGTGTTGGACAAAACCTAAATCGTTTGGTAAAATATGAGGTCTAGTGTTGTCTTGTTGAATAAAAATCGTTTTACTTCGTTCTATACGATTTCCAGGTCACTTAGACTTAATAGCTGGAAGTACTTTTTCAATCACCAGTTTTCGGTATTCATTTTTATCAACTACAACCGGTGTGGAAACGAAAGTGCCTCTACTACGATTTCTCCTTCTCCTTTTGGCAGGTTTCATTTTTATGAATGGTCAAATGCCAATTTTTCCATCAAACCATTTATTGTTATGTGAATCAAATCGAGGTCTAGCAACAGCAGCAAGTAACATCACTTTTGTTATCAATCTTCTTGATTTCACATAGCGATGCGGCTCAACCTCGTCTGGTTCAAGGTAATAACGGCTTTGTTTCTCAGTTAGATAGAACCATTTTTCATCAATGTGAACCATATCAAATATATCCGGGAATCGAATATTTTCATCTTCAAAAAATTGCAAATGACGTAATATAAACACAATTCGCTCCTTTTTATTTGCATTCGTCAACATAACCGGATTTGCAAGCATTAGATTGGAAGAGTGATCCTGTTTCCAACGAGACTAAGTTTGCAAAATTCGGTTCAAGAAAACCGGAGTTATAAGCGTTTCTTCAAAACAAAGTTTCTTCTCCTCCCCTCTCCTTATTTGCCAAAATTTCGATTTTGAGGTTTCTAATAGACCTCAAGTTGGTAAATTTTGTATAAAATATAAATTTAATTTTTTTATATTCTGTTGCATCATGTAGCGGTCATCCTATACTTCCCATAATAATTTCCAGATGTTTCTTGGGGGCAGTCTAGTGATAGTAGCCAGTGATATTTTTTACCCGAAGCTGTACTCTAAACCGTTCCTGAGATATACTTGACCGCCATTCTTAGTTGACCACCCGGTTGTAAATCAAATTATTACGTTTTTTTGTGTTTTATTTATTTCTAATTTTATACTCTCACCAGCTGTTCACTAAAATGTAATACTAATTTTTATAACGCAAATATGTTTTAGGTTTTAGTTTCAGATTTTTTCGTTACTAATTCAATTATTGACATTTTACTGAATTGGTTATTAAAGTGTTTAATGTACAAGTCTCTTTGTGGAATTATGGGAGCTACCTGCATGTTGTTTTGAATCGAAATTGAAGATATTTTTGAGTAACTACTATTTTAATTCATTAAATGCTTTTGTTTTCTAGATGTTCTTAATAGGTGCTGTATTCTGGGTTGAGTGTCTTCATTCCCCTCTGAAATGTGTGTTTGTTGTGTGCTTTGTTTCGTCTTGTTGCTATTGCGGATATTTGTTGTGTATTTGTATAATATAATTTACTATAATTTTATTATTGTATTGCTATTATATTTTACACTAATCGTACGATAATAATATACGTTTGGACGCTATTATTGTTTAAAATATCGTGAATATTCTTTAATGATAGATTTGCTGATTTTAAACTAAAATTTGATTTGGTAACATTATCATAAATATCAACAATAGAGATATTTTGCATGGAATATACGGTAGGTACATGACGCTTTTATAACTTAAAGAAAATGTTAACTGACAAAATACGACAGGACAATCTCATTTATACCGAAAGTTATTCTTACCTTTCGTATTCGAATCCTATACATAAGTATCCTGTGACGTTGATTTCCTCTAAGTCGCCGAGAGCAACGGAAGTATCTGAGCAGATGCTGTCACAAGACAGCGCCCTCTTTATTGCCGAAGACATGTGTTCGGAGTCTTCACCTTCGCTACCTCCGCTACTTTCGGAATGCTGCTGTTGTAGATGGGCTTGCTGCTGCGGTTGCTGCTGATCGTTGTCGACCGAAGATTGTTTACAGGCGGAAGTTTGAACCGCGGGATCGCGTGGTTGAACTGGCGGGGGAGGCTGAATATTTGGAAATTCCACACTGCTAGCCGCTGCCAATTCGGTCATGTTTATCGAGGATACCGGTCTTGGAATGGGCGATATGGAAGTTGTGGTTTCGTGTAGCGGTTCTGGGCTGTAAAAAAATAGAACTTATGGGAGAGGAATTTCATAGATTACGATTAAATATAGGGAATTTGCAGATATTAGTATCTCTAGATTAGAGTATGTACAAATGGATGAAACACGGGATGTATTAGAATTTGTTGAAATTGTACGTGCTTGTAATCAATTAATTAAATAATTTTTAAATATCAGTTTCGAGTATTAAATTCAAATTGAAAATTAATACTATATTTCGTATTACATATCAGTTTTAAAGTACATATTACTTAATAATTTAATTATCTCAGCCATAAAAATGTGGTATAATTACTTATCAGCCATTTAAAAATAGACAGGACGAAGACAAAATAATAGTAAGGATGTTATACTGTACGGTTTTAGCTTTACGTGGTAATAAAATTCTTCTTTCCTCTTCGCGCACTAATTATATCTCATTAGGATTTGGATTTAGTTTACTTTTTACCTACATTTTCATTAGTCTCCTATGTCTCGCTGTCGACTGCTTTTCTTTTAGACGCTTCTTTTTGTTACAGAACGTCTACCTTTTCTAAGTTTGTCTTGTTTTCGTGATCCTCTGGATATACTTTTTGGATTCATTCTTGATTGCTATATACCAATGCATCTATACCAGTCTAGTTGTTTCTTTGATGTTTTGTATTGTTGGTAATCGTTTTGCCTTTCCTTTATAAGTTTATTCTTGATTTTGTCTCATTTCGATTTTCCTGCTATTTTTCTTGGATACTTCATTTCTATAGCATTTCTATCAATTTCTGTCTTTTTTTACTACTTATTGTTAGTTCTCTACTACTACTGTCATCGATATCGTACCAAGAATATTATATATGTTATATACTTCAGTTTAAGTTAATTATTTGTTGGTAAACATAATAGACTATCTAAAAAAACAAAGAAATGAGTGAAATAATTTTCTTCCTAGCAACTATTGATGTTCTGGTTGGAGATATGTAACTACCGTCTACATTGATATCTTTACTTCTTTCCTACACCGTGAATATACGTACGCCAATTTCCGAAAAGACGAAGTAGGCGATGCTATCGCAGCATTAACTAAGGCGCTATGTTTACGTTGTGTGGGAACGACCCGACCAAGGCCAAGAATACTGTTAGAACACTATAAATCGAAGTAGCTGTTCTAAATGAAAATGAAGAACATCCAGACATTAACATCAGAAACATTAATGAACATAAATAGTTGTCATCAAAATGTTTGGCGTATCTTGCATTATTATCAGTTATATCCTTACCACAGTCAAAGGTTGCAGGCACACCTTTCTCGAGATTTCCCTTTAAAAACTAGTTTTTGTAATGATACCTTAATAGGCTAGTAGTAAACCACAATTTTGCTCGCAAAATTCTTTTTATTGACGAAGCCAATTTTTCAAGGAACTGAACTTACCACTGTCACAACAATTACGCATAGCCTGAAGAAAATCCATTTGGAATTGTAGAAACGCATTTTCAAGAGCATATTAAATGTATGGTCTGATATAATTGGCGATGATTTGTCGAAATCGAATATTAGTCGCATTTAAAATCGTAAGAAATACTCTAGAGGTGTTCCAAAGAGTATGGGCGTCAATGTGGAAAAGACCGGACAAAAGTATATTGTTTTCAACAATTGTTGTAACGTAGTTTCCTTGTTATGGTTATTATTTTAGGTTTTTTATATTGTAATAAACTATTGCTACATAAACTGGGTCATTCCAGCTTTAATTTTTAATAAGTAGTGTGGAATAAATTAACTAAACAAAATTAGTAAAAGCAAGAGACTATCCAAATAAAGCTAGACCTTACTAGACCGTTAAAAAAATTTCATCTAGCGAATTACAGAAAGTCACTTTTTTATCTTTCTTCATAACGGTTGCAGGTAAGAAAAAACTAAACGGAGAGGTTTCCAACATAACAGAAAATTTATTTTGTATTATAGAATTTATCAGTGCCGCATTACAAAAAAGTCCAAGGCGAGAAAAGAAGACATGATCTCTAAAAAGGTATCTCCTTGTTTTTATACTCTTACTACTTGACATGCCCAATGATGCAAGTCCTACAGTCCTACAATATTTCAAAAATTACAGGATCTATATAGATCGGTAACGATACATTTAGGACCTATGTTTATATGAATTTTCTACTTATGAAATAAGCTAAACGATTACTTGCGTATGCATATTTAAGAAAACTGGAAAAATTATTATGTTCCTGATAGAAACAATATTAAAGCAAATCATATTAAGTTTACAGCAACGTGTAATGTAACAACATACAATATATCTTATATTTAATATTCATTTCCATTATTCTATCCTATACGTATAGTTACTATTCGTATTGTATCATTACGTTATCAAATTAGTTATTAATGTATTTGTATTCTAATATGTATTATCTATTATTTCGAACTGTTTATTTACTCCATCCAATTCTTGTAACTATCAACTCTTGTAAAATTCTTTCAGCAGATTGTTATTATTTGCCGATGTTACATTCTCACGAAATTGGCCACCTTTGTCATCTCTTGTTTCAATACTCAGTTCCCCTAAAACCTCTATAAAGTTCATGTCAAAATTCGTAAGTTTTTTAAATAAAAGTTAATTAAGAAAGTTTCAAGCCAAAATACTTTATGGGTAGTTGACATCATTACAAAGAGGAATTGGATAATCGATTTAGAAGATGTAGCGTACATATGGTGTCACAACAACAAATCACTTTAAATTATTTAATCAAAAATGAAATTGTATTATTTTTATTTATGTTTGTATTCTATTTTACTAAGCATGTATTTCCGATAATATACCTGTTCGTCCGATAGTCGATCAAACAGCCCAAATGTTTGTTCAATTGTTAGGTGAATATTAACGACTTTTAGTGGTATAGTTGATTTAAAATATGTGGTTAATGCCTTTACTTGAA
Organism: Holotrichia oblita; assembly: GCA_023690525.1. Classification (NCBI taxonomy): domain Eukaryota; kingdom Metazoa; phylum Arthropoda; class Insecta; order Coleoptera; family Scarabaeidae; genus Holotrichia; species Holotrichia oblita. Next base: position 61,677,495 of record CM043018.1, read on the forward strand.
GAAAGTAGAGTGTGTATTATTGATTTTTACGTATTTCAAACAAGAGCGACGATATAATGAGAAACGTTATATATAATTAAAGGGACAAATACCGAATAATTTATGGGGATATATAGTATATAAGAAGAAATTCAAAAGAATTAATGATGTTTCAATGGATCACCGCAATCGGTATTCGAAAATAAATACATCTGAAAATGGTTGTAGATAAATTGAAAGAAAACAAATGGGATGAAATATATAAATCCGATAAGCAGTTAAAGAGAAAATAACAGATAATAAATTTCTATTACTGGAGACGTGCGTTTCTATTAAAATTCATGTTTCGTTGAGGAAGTAATTGAATATAAACAGTTACCACCATTTTAATAAATTGAAGGAACGTTTCGTATGGTTGTAACAATCATCACACATTATATAGTGACACTACAGTACAGTCAAACTAAGTTCTCTTTGCATCATGTTTAATGGGAGAAATAATATGCAAATCGAACTCAGATTTTTGATCAATTTTGGATGCGCCGAGATCTATTCGTACAATAGAATTTTTTGTTTTCCGTCATGAAATTTCTTGCCTAAATTAGAAATTCATTTTTTATAAAGGTCACTTGTCATCCAACTTATTTTGTTGGTTTTGTATATCACTGCTATACATATTTTACCACTAAAGCAGCACGGATTTTTTTACTTATCAATCACCAGCGGTTTCAAGTTTTGAGTAACCCATACACTGACTCCTATTATGGCAGTAATTATTTCGTTGCTGTGTTTTTTTCAGAAACACATCGTCTTTAAAAGTTTATGTTTGAGCTAGGAAAGAATAAGTCCACGTTAGAATCTAAAGTTTAGGTAAAGTACTGTTTCGCTACTCTTCACAATCATGTTCATTTTGGCTGGCAGTATCACCACACGAGGCGTTTTGAACAATATTCTGTCTCTTTTAAAAATCATCGAGCCAACCTACACTAGCGATAAAATTGCTATGTCCCATGCACTTTCTTTAATAAGTGGCCCAGGATTGCAATAGTCCTATCGCGAATCGATCTTACCTAATTTGGAACAGCTTGGTGAATATCTTCGTAAGTATAAGTTTTGCAACGTTTGCAATTATGGATTACACCGTTTTCGGCTTTTTTTTTCATAATTTCTTTATTTCGAATGAATATAAAATATGAGAAAACGTCACCATATACAAAAATATATAACATAACAATTCGAATTACAGCAGTTCACTGACTTTAAAATTCTCAAAATTAAGCTGCGTCTTAGCGAACTTTTTCGCACAGCTCGTTTAGCTCAGCTCGACTACGAAATGAACGAGAAACCAATCACAGCGCGTCAAATAATCCTGTGTTTATTTGACATGATTATTGACGTGCTGTGATTGGTTTCTCATTCATTTCGTAGCCGAGCTGAGCTAAACGAGCTGTGCGAAAAAATTCGGTAAGACGCAGCTTTAAGTTCGAATTATAGAAAAATTCGAGATATAGAAACAACTTTTAATGCCATTTTTTGTGCCATCCTAGCACACACAGGATGCATTGTATTTAACTTTATTTTCTTGTCCAATATGATTGAAAAAAATTGAAAAATCCAATTAAATCAAATTGATTGTGTTATTAATAGTAATGTGATTAACAATTAGTGCCTGTTCAATGAATTACTTTTACTAAAAATTACTTTGAATATATACGAATAATAAAGTAGTTAATTTGGAAAGTTTTACGCGAATGTAAAACAAAAGTAGGTACATATTTGCGTGTTGTATAATAGTGGTGCGCTTGTAAAACCCACATACATACATATAGGTAGGAGTTACAGTAAAAATTAGCTCGTTTTCAGAAATACGTAACATGTTGGCGATTATAGATAAAAACAAATGAAATGCCATGCATTTTAATTAGCAAATCACGTTCTTCGTTTTAATAATGTGAACATAATGGATTGTTTGCTCATAAAATAATATTATACAAGCCTTTTTAGTTAATTTTTACAACTTTAGCGTACAAATTTAATAAGACCTTGATTCATTAATGTTACTAGAATCTATAAAACTTAATCATTAAAATAAAATATAATATAATAAAATTACGAGTGAAGGCACCTGTTTTCAATAATATAAGTAACTTTAACATTTAATTTACATAAGACATCATATTTTAGGAATAGTTAACTATGAAGAAGAAGAGGTGATAAAGACAGAACCATTACCAAGAAACGGCAATCTATGTATTGTATTGTTATTATTACCTTAGTTGTCGCTCTCCAATAGATGGCTCCGTCGGCAAGACTTGAGTTTTTTCTTGTTCACCTAACAAAACTCCAGGATCTGAGGTGCTTCTGATTTGAGTTGATGATTTCGGAAGTTCGTCATTTGGAATTATAGCTTGGATATTTTGGTAATAGTGGGGCGCGTGTTGATGATTGCAAGAGGAATGGTCGAATTCCATGCAGTTCCAATCGTTTGTAAAACTTGTGCAGGCAATCGTCATCTTGAAATCCTTATCGACTGAATCGAATCTCTTAAAACTGCCAGTTGTGCCTAATTGAATATCCGAGTCAGAATGTACCTGTAAAAATATTGTAAAAAGAATTGATATCGTGAGCGCTTGTAAGATAACGGTAAATATATAGCTTATTATAGCAAATGCATTTCTTAAAGTAATTAGTGGATAGTTTGTTTCGGAATAGTAATAATACGTATAATGTCGAATACTCAATTGTTCTTGTATAACGGTAGTCTCGCGTCAATTAGTCTTACAAGTTGAGATAATTTTCCAAGACAATGAAGTCAATTTAAAAGATGGTTCACATTCAAATAGCTAATGCGGATACATGCTTTTGCGATATTCGCACAGACTTAGAATTTCAACAGTTACCTACCTATTCTTAATGCATTTTCATTTTTTTTGTTTTCTAATCTAATCTTTTATTACTTTTTATCTTGATTATTAATTACTATTTGACCACAACAGTACAGATTTTAGTTACTTCTGATCAGACAATTTAATTTTTTTTTAGTGGGCTACATACTTTTACCACAGATAAGTATATACAGATAGCTCGAGAGAATACGATATTCGTCACAGCATTTCACCTTGAATGGATCCCCATTTGGAACCGGCTCATATAGAAGATGTAGCAAACACCTGCCATGTATACAACCGGTGTGATTTTACGTATTTACATGGGATGAGCTATCTGTATTTATCTGTGCTTTTACCTAGCAAATGTTTACTAGCAATTACTCGAAGACCCTATATCAACGAATCCGAATTCTGTAAAGTCAATAAAATGTCATAGAAATGATTGTAATCATTGTTTTGACTTGTGAATTCGATTGAAATGGCTTGCGTGTCACAACTTGTGTGATCGATTACATTTTGTAGTCCGAAATGAAGCTTTGAAATATAACAGCAACTTTCGTATGAAAATTCCGCTAAAGGAATTATTTTAAGGGCTTTTAAATCACAAAGTATATTCATGTTACATATTGTGATATAATTAGATATTGATATTTTTGCTATCGCAGTCATCATTTAACACTGACATTTAAATGCTGTTTTTTCAAGTATATTATAAAACAAATACAAAAAAAAACTACAATAAAATATTTAAAACTGTAGGTGCGTTTATATAAGAATTTACTGCTAATAATTTTTAGATTTAGTAAACTGATATTTTTATTTATTATGCTTTCATGATTTAGTACAATGGTCTAGGTATACTGGAAATATGATAAACTATATATATAGAATCCTTTTGGAAGCAGGTTAATATTTTCTGATAACGTTAACAAACGTGTCAAAGTATCGTTGAAAAATATTTTCTTGTATACAGAATGATCGGTACCTAACATGTCGGTACACTACTACTACTTCTCTTACTTCTACGTGTAAAAGTAAAATAGTATGATATAAAGTTTTCGCACTTGATGATTGTATAAAGGCAATCGCAGTCAAATAAATCGCCCTAAAAAACTTTCTGGCAGAAATAGAAGAAACGGTTATTGATCCCAGTTTTCCCACGAAGGAAAATTGTTATACTAGATTTAAATTTAAAAAAGGGTTTCTTAGCCAAGATCTAAAATGAAACAGATTATTAATTGCTTTTAAAAGGAAATACCTAGAAAGCAATGTTAACTATAGCTTTTACCAAAAGGTTTTAAAAAATGAATTTTCTCAGTTATGATTTATTAATCAAGTTCTGATACATGTATTGTTTGTGTCCTATCAAATAAAAAGATGAAAGTGAATAAAAATGATTAGTCTTTACCAGCAAGTTACAGTTACATCACCGTAAAGCTGAAGCTGCCAGGGTAGCTTTGCAAAGAGATAGTGTTATGTACCGATTGTGTGGTGTTCTTGAGATTAGTGATCACCAGTGATACAGTCGCTTTTCTATAAACTTAGAACAGGTAATATTCATTTCAAAGCAAACATTCAGAATATTTTAAGTCGCTAGTTGTTATGTTTAAATTTGGAACTTAACGCAGCTGAAAATAACACAGCTTTTGTGAGTTTGTAGATTGGCCCATTATACGGAAGAGCTGAAAGTGATGAGACTCTGCGCTGCTGCTAATTTTGATGTTTGAAAACTACACTACAAAAGGCAAAGTAACTACGTGGACCGACAACTGCATCAGTGAAAATAAAAATCGAATGGTATTAATGGCTTTGATCTATGCAGTTGCTTCTGGTAACTTGCTTCAGGTCACACATACTTTGCTGTTTGATCGGGACTTTGCCAAGGTCAATATGAAAATCCGTCTCACCTAGTATATTTATAGGAAGAAGACTTGCAACAAGTAGTTGTCGAATATATAAATACCACAAGAACTAACATTTTCCAAGCATGTTGAATAAGACTAGTTGATAATTCTATCTGTTTAGAAAGAAAAACAAGTTTTAGTGAAGCTGTTTCATGGTAAACGTAAAGTTTTACCACGGTTATAATATAAACATTCCATATTAGCAACCAAACTACAGTAATACATTTAAGTGAAGTTGGGTTTTATTTTCTTAATATCCAATTATACGTCATAAACTTTACAAGTTCATCAATCTACATACGTATATAGGATATAATGGATGACATAACACTAAAACATGAACTATCTTACTAGAGATTGATTTTTAAAGTCGAGACAAGTTATGAAACAAAATACGATACTTTCTATTAATAAAACTTTTATAAAACAATTATAATTAATTACTACACCTAAACCTTTTTTAAATATAGGCCGATTAGAAATTGCAGTCTCTAATCTATAAGACGTAAGGATAGAGCTGTAAGAATATAAATGTTTCCATGGTTGTTTAAAGCCTAGTTTTTTGCACGTTTGTGGAGTAAATTTTCTCACTTTACTATGATACTGGGTTTTTTTATGTCTTGAACTTAGGTATAGGGAATGCTATAGCAAATAATATACAGAGCGTCCCGTTTGAATTAACGGAGATTTTTCAAATTTTTCTTCGTCAAATTTGACAATATTTTCTGCGCACCTCTTATACTGTAGGTCAGTTTCTGATATGGCATTTTGAAGAACCATTATTGCTTAATATTTGGTTAAAAATATTTTTTCTGTTAATTAGCGTAGACAATAAAATTGCGATATTATAATTACCTAACGAAAATTTACTAGAAAAACATAGTAAGCCAAATATCTCAAAGACCGTTAGTTTCTTCATATGAATACTATACGTAAAGTTAGTTTTATTTTTCATGTAGATTCAATATAAATGATAAAAGATATAGGTTTGTATTAAAAAAACAAAGTTGCTTTCTGTGCCGAGGAAATTGAACACTCTGTATAATGGGCATTATTTTTGGTTTGTAGATTTTGAGAAAACTAGACACATGAAAGAAAAAAGATTCAATTATCTCTCTTTTAAACCAAAATATTGGATTTCCGCGTACTACTACTAGGTGGGCATCCTGTATATAGGATGCAAGGTGATCCTAGGCACAAACTTAATTTGTTAGTAAGTAGGAATTTGGAGTTAGTAGGTACAACTATAATAACAATGACATAGTACTTCAGTGTTAAAAGTAAATGTAGCAATCTGAAGAAGAATCGTACGAGTAACTATTATAAACCATAAAAAAATCATTTATAAATGTTCATCGAGATTCATTTGTGTAGCACCATAATTTCGCTGCTACAGTGTGTTTTATTTATTGCTGCTTATGTATTTATTTGTTTCAATGAACAAAGATTTCAATTACATATACTCTAATAAATATTTTTAAAACTACAATATATAGGCGTTCGATCAGGTATTTTAATCAGCATACTGCATGAAATTGTTTATCAAGCGCATTTGTCAAATAGAGCATTTGTCTATCTGCAATATGATGCATATAAGTTACATGTTTTTTAAAAAAGTTAATGCTGACTTACAAGCTTAGCACTAAAATAATTTAATTCTTTTTATATTTACAACAATATATAATAATAAATAAAATAAATACATAAAAAATATAACTTCAAACATTTGGGTTTTCATACTGTCTATCAATTTGGTCAATGTTGAAATAGCAATATCATTGGAGTACTTCGTTATCACTGATTTTAGTTTTTTGACGTTATTGTATTGTTTATTATTGGCATACACCTCTCTTATCAATATTCCCCAAATATTTTCGATGGGGTTCAGATCGGGCGAACAAGCAGCCCATTAAATTGATTACCTTTTGATTAAACCACTCCTTCGTTTGTATGGAATAATGGATAGCTATATTATCTTGCTGACATATCCAATCTAGCGTCGGCAATTATTTACCAAAGTCTATCAGAACCATTTTCAGTTCTATATAAGAATTAGAATTCATTCGCGTAGAAATAAAACACATACAAGTTTTATTGTTATGGGTAAAAGCCACCTAAACCATAATACTGCCGCCACCAAAATGTCGACTCATCGCAGCTTCGGTGTTCTTGCGCAAATCGTGTCAATAATATTTGAAATCAAATTCCATTTCAAGTTGAATTTCTACTCGTCAGAAAATATGACGTTGTTCCACTCATGATCCCATCTCATATAATCTTGCGTAAATTTCAGTCTTGCTTGTGTGTGGTTCTTTTCAGGGTGGTTTTGAAACCACAGAAAACGTTTATTATGGGATAAGATTTGTTGTACATGTCTGTTAGTTATTGGCAAATCTAAATTACATTTTTTTGCGGGGATACATTACCAGCAGAGGCTAACCAAAATATCGCCTTAGCAATTATCTAAATTATTAAATTATTATAATAAATACATAATAATTATAGAAATTGTTGATGAGATGATGGACCAGGTATATACCATGGTATACCAGTTAATAAGAATGCCGAGAGGTAAATTGCTATAGAGCTCTAGCTAAGAAAAAAGGACGATTGAAATGAAGAAATTTACATTTAATATGTCAATTTCTACCACTGAAGAAGTCTTTTTAACGAAAACATAATATTATATGTTCTGGAATAAGTTGGTATTTAATTAATTGTTGTTTTATTGATCTACAAGTGGAAATATTTCAGGAATTGTAACATAAATACCTGAAAGTCAGTAAATAGTTATATTAGCTCGTATTTATATGTTTATACGGCAGATATTTACACTACATATCTAACAGTTGTGATATTGATAAAATAATGTCTCTGCTGTTTCTTTACGTACAGAAATTTAATTCTAGGTATGTAATTCCCAGCTCATATCGTTGCTAAACATTTATAAGGGAACTAAAATTAGATGGAACTATAAAAATTTTGTTGAGTGTAGTTTCGGAGAATTTCTCTTCACTTCATTAGGTAAACCTGGGAAAATAGAATTGGACAGGGGTGGTGTATGTATCTGCGTACGACGTTGTTGGATTTTGAAAGTAATTTCATTTCTATATAATTTTTATATTCTTGAAAAGAGTAAGAAAAGCGCAATGGTATGCATAAATTGGAGTATGCAAATAATAATATAAGGGTATTATTTTTTTTTCAATGGAACAGTTCTATAATATTAGCTTCAACAGTTGAGGTAGGTAAACTGCAGAAACTTGTGGTACATTATGAAAGTTGTTGTTTTTTTTAAGGCTACAAGTTGTTGGTTTTTAGAGCAAAGTTCATCTCTTTATTAATATACGGACACTTTGTTATTGTAGATATTTTTATTTTTATTATTTAATTGATTGGAATTTTTTCCTCTCGTCTATAGTGTTCGAACTTAATCGTCCATATGAGTAGCTTATGTGGAGGTACAGTAAGATTATAGTATTCGTAGATAACATACTCGTAATAAGAAGCTAGTATGATTAAAATCCAAATAAAAGTCTTTAACACATTTAGTTATGTGGATATATGATATACAATCTACATGACACCTTTAATGTGAGAAGATATATGAAAGCCCGGGGTGTAATTCCAATTAGCAATTCTACCGTACCGAAAATTAACACTGTTGGTGCTTGTTAATGAACGAGAAGTAAACAAGCATGTAGTGTTTTGTGAGTGATGGCGAGAATCTTTGAAATACTTTATATATATTCTTATAAATATATTTATAAATATATATATATATAAATATCTAAATATTATATATTTATTTATGTCAAAAACTGCTTTATTAACTTTTTATCGCTCTTTAAAGTCTATAAGGTGAGAGCGTGTGTGTCTCTTCAGTTAAAGACTGTTGTTCTTTACATGTCCCTTTTATTTGTTGTAGGATTGCGCTTTTTACTTTTATGTTCATTCTTACTATGTATATTCTATTGTTTTGGTAGTTTCAAACGAATTATAAGTAGACTTTCTGAAAAGATTTTACAATCACACTAACCAAAATGCTGTCGTTAGATTTAAACAAGAGCTATTGTACAACATTTGGAAGCTCTTGCAGTAATGTTCATAATTCCAGTCGTACAGATTGGATCATACGCACTATTTTTGTAATATTTAACAGTCTTTTTCAACTACAGTAAATGCACAGAACAAAACGGTAAAATATACCATTTACTCATGTTATCACAATAATTCACACAAGGTGTTATTAAGTTCACCACAATTGTGATTACTTTTTCTCAGTGTAGTAATTTTCAAATTGTGTTCTCGACGTTCTTCTTAATACTAATAGATTCAGATACGAGGCTTCGCCATTGACTTTTTATGGTTTCACTAAATTGTAACTACACTTTGTACGCTTAATTATGTATTTTCTTAATGACAACAAAACGTGCTGATGTTTGATTAGTACTTATAGAACAGTATAAAAGGAACGATATAGCAGAACAAAGGTAGTCTCGTCTCTGTAGTGAATGTAAACAGACTGAGTGTTGTGGAAATCAATCTTGTACTGTCACATAGTAATTACCAGGTAAGTGTGTCTTGATTCCACTGTTTAAGATTCCTAAAAGAGCAGTGGCGTAATCGACCTTTGTGTCAGTTACTACTACGGATCTAGCAGAAACGTTATTTTAACGTAGAATACTTGCAATTAAGTTTTTTATCTGTCGTTGTTTTTTTATTAATGTAATTTATCTTTTCCCCCTTTATATTCCACTTATATGCAGGTCAATAAAACGATCTTTAATAATTAATAATTAGACCTGCATGTCAGAAGTGAAACTATTGCAGAAAAAATCACTCTACTGCAAATAGTTTTCTTACTAAGCTGGAAAATTAACAGAAACTGCGCTACACACCTTGGTCAATAAGATTGAAAGGGTATTTGACTAGGAAATTTCTCTGTGTGTATTTATTGACCCAGAAGATGCTAGTGATAATACCTCATTTGGGCGAATTATCATCAGATGAATCGGATGAATGCTCAAGAACAGAATCATATATGCAAACACAGAAGACTCTATCGCAAAAGTAGTAGCCATGAAGGGATGTCCCCAGATGCTCTGGCCTCTATTGTGGCCATTGGCTGCAGGCAAAACCCTGGGTAGGCTAGGCTCGTTTGGCTTTGAGGTACAAGGGTGCGACGATGACTTAGTAATCATTGTACGGAGCAAACATGACGGTCTATTACCAGCCCCTACGCAGTCTGCTGTGAATAATGTCTGATCTTGGTGTTTGCAGGAGAACCTGAAGATCAATACGTACAAAGTGTCTGTGATACCATTCACAAACAGAAGGAAGCTATCGCTAGTGGTACCCACACTAGTAGAGACGCAACTTGCCTTCTTTAGTGAAGTGAAATATCTATGTATTTTCTTAGAAACGTACTAGGAATACTCACACACAAAAGACTTCGGAGAGGGTTCGAC
>CM043018.1:61688236-61744884 GCA_023690525.1 Holotrichia oblita
AGAAAATAATTGACTCGACTGCTTCTGTAATGTATAACATCGTTGTAAAATTACCTGAATCCGTGGAGAGCTCATACAGATGGTTCATTTTTGATTAATGATGATCCTGGAATTAATATTATTAGAGTGGTGCATAATTCTTCAAAGTCGGTGTACGGAACGCACATGTGCTTTTCTAATTATAATCCATCACAAAGATGCGCATTATTGATGGAATTTAACTTTTTTGCTACTTTTATTGCATTCCTTAGAATAATAAACGTTAAAGATGAAGACAAATTTGCAGAAATTTATTATATATTGTAGTTTATGTTTATATTTAATATTCATATGTTGCATTAATCAGAACTAAGCCTATATTTTCCATACTTACACGATTTCTTTTGCTAATAACTAATTAGATTTTTAATTAAAGCTAACATGTTTTATTTTACTAGAAAATGTATTACTTAGGACAAAATTATTTTTATTGAAAGTTAATGGGAATGAAAAATCTGAAGAATTAAAAGAAAGAATTAAATGATTCTAAAGATGACCTTTGAGTAAACAACAATTTATTGATGTATGGTAATTGCATTGGATTGTATGAAATGATTTGGATTTGTTCAAAGCGTTGGAAAGTCATTAACACATTTAATACTGAATTTGACACGCGAAGCGTTCAATTTACCTTAACATGGATTAAGCGTTGCATTCGACAACTAAAAAAGCCTGTGTGTTCTCATCAGTGTTCTTGATGTACACTCAAACAAAATGGAAATGAGCATTGCCTTTAAGACATCTGTGTTTATGCCGGTTATTCGAGACAGAGAGGCAGGACACATCCCCTAATGTATATATAACGAAGTATTGGCGAATCCATTTTCAGCTTTATATGAAAAACACATTTTAAGAAGAAAATGGTTTACTTTTTTGCAAGTTAATTTAACTACGTTAGATGCATGTAATAGCAACATGGGAATCAACATCTGAAGAAAAGCAGGCATTGGAAAACCTAATAATCTGACAAGACTATTGGTGAAATAGGAGAGAAGGTTAGTCTTTTTGAAGATAGAATGTTACCACTCAAGCAGTTAAAAATCCTTCCAGTGTAGAAAATCAGGACATTTTAAGAAGAACTCTTCGTATAAGAGCGATAGGGAGAGTTTTAATGCAAAGCAATATTATTACTGCAGGTAGCCTGAACATAACAAAATGTATTCATTAATTTGTCATGAATAATAAATTGACAAATACATTGTCAACAGTATAGGAGGGGTTTATAAATCAAGAAAAACAGAACAGGAGCGCGGAAATGGCCACCATAACTATTGGAGAAGCAGCACGAATCATAATGTAAAGAAATTGGATGAAAATATGTTCAAATCCATGAGGTTGAAGCACTGTATGGAATGGGAACCTAACTGCTTAGAGGAGGCAAATAGACTAGATTATGGCCACAGCTTTATAGTACCTACTACACCTGCGCTTGCAAACCAACCGTGTCTTTCCGCATTTTCTGGAGAAATTGAAAACGCGCAGAAAACGTAATTCAGAAAAAAAAAATATCGGATACCAAACCAGTTGCACCCGGATTGGCAAGTAAGTGTACTAGTCACTACGTCGGCAGCCCGGCGAAAAATGAATCATGAACATGAGATGAGTTGTTTGCTATTGTATCAAAGTAGGCCAGAAAAATGTTATTGCTACTAAAGACACAAAAAGATAATGTAATAATAATTTGACGTTGATAAAGAGATAACTGAATTTACCTCGAGACTTACAAAAAAATTAACTTGGTAAGTTTAAAAATTATTCAGAAATGGATTATAAAATATTCAACATATTATAAGAGTTTATAAGACTTAATAAGACTTACATACCCTATAGGGTCTTTTTACAATTCATGGCGTATATCAATCTAATAAAGCATTCATCTTCATTTCTCAATGCTTATTAAGAGTTTTTCTTTTTACGAAGAATATCAGTTAAATTTGTTTTTAAAAAATTGGAACATAATTTTCTTTTCTCGGTTCTTAACAAGAACAAGGCTGTATACTGATTTTCCGGATTCTAATGTGTATCACCATTTCCTGGCATTGTATTGCAGATCTTGCATAGATGTAGTACCGTCGGCAACCATTATGTGACTGAAAGTATACATCTTTTGCTGTTTTGTATAATCTTACTACTTCTTATTATTACTATTATAGACAGAATATAAGTAATGAACTCAATTTGTTCAAATATCTTAGATTACAATATCAAGTTCCATAATTTTCATCAGCATAGGATTGCTGAAACACACTTTTTACGATAAGGAATGCAATGAAATCATATGTCAAAAATTAAAAAAATTAGTTTACCATTTGTAATTAATCACACCCAAAAAATTTTATTTATAGCTGAATTATAATTTGAAACAGATAATAGTCGTCAAAATCCTTCATAACAAATCAAATACATGACCTATCTGTATGACTTATCTATACCCTCGTAATAACATGCCTGTTCTTGTTCCATCTTAGACCAATAATCATCTTTCCATTTTAAATGATGTAGAAAATATTTTTATATCATGACCGACTATTAAAAAAAATATTACATATATACAAAATTCATATTTTCTTGAACATATGAGATTGTAATGAATGGGAAAGCTATCGACAGAGTTTTACATAATTATTGTGCGTTGTCTGCAAAATACAATTTAGATGGAAAAATCTACCGACATTGGTATATGTATATAAAAAGTAAAAAGCATTTTATGGTAATGGATTCCTTATCACCGCACTTAGTGATATCTTAACAAGGTGTTCGTGAAATAATAGAATCAGCGGTTTCTTTAACCTTTAAAACAAATCGAAACTCTAAACCCCACTGTATACTTCATATTGAAACTTGTATATTTAATTAAACTATTTGATTCCAAGGACAACAATATTCTCAATTGCCTATAAATGTTTCTAACGAGATAACCAACTTACGATTCTATAGTTCTAGTCATTTTCAGCACGAAATTAAGCTGCACTTTTTTTCACCGACTGCGAAATATATGTATGTGAGAGAAAACTCTGTTAAACTGTGTCCCTGTATATTTATATAATTGGAAAAAGCCTAGAAAGTCAATATAAGTCACAATATATGCGTACCGAGTGGCTACCTAAGAATGTCGCTCGGCCATATCTCAGGAACGGGTTGCAATACCTACAGCTTTAGGAAAAAATAAGACAGAGTAAAGTGACCCCGAGAAACATCTGGAGATTATTTAGAAAAACGGAGGATGACCGATAGAGGGCGTAACTGATCACCAAACATTTTACTTCTTATTTTACGCAAAATTTACCAAGTTAAGGTCTATCATAAATATGAAAATCGGAATCTACTGAAAATCTTGCGTATTTTACATCGGACAGCTTTTTTCTATTTTGTCAAATAAGGGGAGCGGAGGAAGGGAAACTTTGTATTGAATGAACGCTTTTAACTCCGGTTCTGTTGAACCGAATTTTGCAAACTTAATCTCGTTGAAAACAGCATTACTCCTCAGCTTCAATCACTAAACATAGCACAATGAAAATCCTTTCAAATAAGACTAAATTTGCTAAATTCCGTTCACGGTAAGCAGAATAATTTATATTGATAGAAGAAATTTTTACCATCCACACGTTTCTGAAGAAATTTTCGGATTAGTAAAAGATATGCGATGCCCGGTTTCCACTGATTTGTTGGTAATTTAGCCTAATCTTTTAATTCGTTGTCAAAAATGTATATTACCATTTAATACTTTCGAGAAAAAACAAAATTCCCGAAAAAATGTAAACAGCGCTCTCACTTATTAGATTGGTTTCAATTTGTAAGCATTAGATTGGAGGAGTAATGCTGTTTTCAACGAGACTAAGTTTGCAAAATTCGGTTCAAAAGAACCGGAGTTATAAGCGTTCTTTCAATACAAAGTTTCCCCTCCTCTTATTTGACCAAATACAAAAAAGTTGTTCGATGTAAAATAAGCGGAATTTTGCGTAAAATAAGAATTAAAGTTTTTGGTGATCAGTTACGCCCACTAGTGGTCATCCTACGCTTTACTCAGTAATATTTTTTTCCCAAACCTGTACTGTAAACTGTTCCTGAGATATGACCGAGCCACATTCTTAGTTGGTCAACCGGTACATAACTATTTACTAAAGTACTCATTCCGTTTAACTACCAATCAGTGTCAGCACATTGTTTGTCTGCGAAATAATTCAATACTGACTTCTAGAATGATTCTTATTTATACATGTATGTATATACAGGGTTGCTCATTAATGCGTCCAAATTCAATATAGGCTTTATCAAATAAAACTCAAGGAATTAATTTTATAAAAACGGGTACAGTAATAAAAACCCACATTTAAAAAATCATTTGAATTATACAGGGCGACGCATTACTGAGGGGCAAATTCGAGATATTTTTTAATGAAACACTCTGTACATATGGCCCGCTTTAACGCATCAACCTATATAATAATGTTTTTAAATGTGTGTAAATATGGCACAAACGGGCCACACACATAGGCAGGACATACTTAGAGCGTTATCGGGTTTACGATCGCCGACAGCACGGCTAGCTGGCCGAAGAGTAGAGCAACTTTGAATTGCAAATTAGTATGCAATCGAGTACTATTAAATATGTTACGATCAGTGAGCACACTTAATCATCCAATGGTGAATACATTGCGTACATTTTTTCTTATAAATTAAATTAAATGCAAAATTGCATGCCTAAGCCACTGGTATGTGTCCGGAATTGGCCAGGTTTAATCAAGAAATACCATCCATATAAAGTGCAATCTGTTTAAGACGTATTGAAGGATGAGCTTCGACAGGCGTAATCAGTTTTGCGAAGAAATAATAGAGAATATTGATAATATATTCTGATGAATATAATATTTTCTGATAAAGTCACATTTTTTATTAATGGATTTGTTAATAGAGTAAATTATCGTTTTCGATCACAAGAGCACAAGAGAATCATTGAATAATCGAAGCTCATATTCAGCATCTTGAAAGTCATGACATTCAAGAATATACTTTCTTGAAGTAAGTGTTAATGCTGAATGTTACCTGGACTTTTTGGCCTTCGTCTAGATACCTGCATTAACAGTAATATTGTCCAATGAAAATCAGGATATTTCTCACAAAATAATATGGTTGAAACAAAATGGGGCCGCAGCGTATTTTGATGTTGATGTACAGAGATACTTACACCGGTAAGATTTGTTCACAACGCTGGTTTATTAGTTGTTGTTAACGGCTATCCGTATTTATGCTAACTATGACATCGATGATAAGCGGATTAACGAAATTCATTTGCGCATTATTCAACCACTGAAATTGCAATTTTTAGACCAGTCGATTTGTTAACTAGCTCTTCAACGAGCTTCATATTTTTATCTGCACTGAGATGACCAACTACTTCACCAAATTTTACACAGTGTGCTTCCTGGGTTCGAGAAATGTCAAGGTAAAATTCTGACATCCCACAAGTAGAGTATACTTATTTGCTTAGATTATAAGTGGCACAAATGACCCATTTTATTTATCGAGATAGTTGGGTTTATTTGCAATTTCTATAATGTAAATAAATTTCTCAAATTAAAGGGTTTCAGACGGACTGCATATAATAATACGAATAATATTTCTGTTACATATAATTCTCGAGTAACGTGTGTCTCTTTTGGTCTCAAATTGTAATACGTAAATTTTTTTGATCTTTATGAAAGGAAATTTTCGAACTATTCCAATAATCGAATGTAGTAGTAGAGTAGAATAGTATAGTATATAGTATAGAGTAGAATAGTATATAGTGCAGAGTGAAAGAGCATCGCGGAGATGTCGAACAGGGAAATACTGGAAAATCTGCAGAAGCTGAACACTACCACACCGGAAGCAGTCACGTAATCGACTACAATGACGTGAAGATACTAGCCAAAAGCAATCACTACTACCCACGGATAGTGAGAGAATCCCTTGAAATAATGAAGAATCCGAACAACTTCAACCGAGAAGACGGATACAGATTGAGTAAGGTATGGAAGTTAGCGCTGGAGAGCCCGAAGCAGCAAGGACCAACGAGGACGCATCCGAGATCATCTAACACGAATCGAGGAGAAGCATCGGACACGGATCAGAGAACGATAACGGATACGGTTCAGCGGACTGGAACGGATACGCATCACTGGAGCGGAACAGGGACTGGGTATATAATGAGTAGCAGAAGACATCAACATCAGTCTTTAGAGAACTTCTGAAAAAGCTGACAGTATGATCAACGAAACGTCAAGTTTGTTACAACAACCACGGCAATACCCGAAAGATACATCTTTATATTCCAATAATGTAATAAAATACACACTTACAAGGTTAGTTAAGGAAAAATGGATTATTGTAATCGTTAGAAAATTTCCTTTTGCAAAAATCAAAAAAATATTTATAAGTACAATTTAAAAGCAAAAAAGTTTAATCACGTTTCTCGTGAATTATATTCGACAAAAGGATAATTCGCATTGTAGAATGTAGTCTTTTCGACACCGTTTAATTTAATGCATAGATCATTAAAATCAATTTATAAATAAAGACGGTATAGCCTATTTTTGTGGAACACCCGGTATATTACGTGTTTTTATTCTATATATTAGTCACAATACTCACATTATACCATCATAATTTGCATACATTACAAAACAAAACTAATATTATGCAGCGATTAAGATTATTGTTATTTTCATTTTAAGAATGCTTGATATTTTAAAACTTGGATTCAAATAGTTTAAAAACAATTCGATATCTGATACACTCTGTTGTGGACAATTTCTACACGTTCGCTTCCGTATATGTGATACATGGCCTTCGTTTCATTTTTAACACTTACGATGTTATCTATTTATATTATTGTTGAATGTTGTGTGTGTAATATATTATTAGTAGTATCTTAGAACTTTCACGGATTGACTGATAAGAGGGAATGTCATAAAAAGTTAAGATGCAATTCAAACGTAACAGATAAATTCCAAAATTTTTATGGTATTCACTGTGTCCATCAAAAGAATACTGTTCGGATTTTAATTTATGTACAATGTATCCAGTAAACAAATTCCGCAAGTGGTATATACATATGTTGTGTATGTATTTAATTAAACAATTGAAATATAGTGAAGTACCTACATATATTTCTCCTCCAATATTGAAAAACTTACAGAAATTTAATCCAACTACCTACATATGTGCTCTGAATGAAAAAATAGGCATTTCATTATTGACTAGGCAACAAAAATACAAAAATACCTTCCATGCAATAACTGTTCCGAACTGTTTTGAATTATCGCCAATGGACTCGGATTCCGACAAAATTATTTTCATCTGAATAATAAATTCCCACTTTATCACCTATAAAAAAAATGAAACACCTCATATTATTCAGAGATATTAGACGAAAGCTTCGATATTCCAATGTACTGATGTAAAATTCTTCTCATTATTATACATGAGATAACAACCATCAAGGAATAATACCTAGAACTACCTGAAATGGGACATACCAAACTGCTAGACATTTCTCGCTAAAAAGTATAAAAATAGTCTATATGATCCAAAATTACATAATAGTTTCTGCGCCACAAGGTTTTCAAAAGTGAAATATGTTTTTAGTTTTATTAAATTTATCACATTAATGCTGATCATTAGGCTTAACGCGTTGTATCTCAAAAGCTGCTCAATTCCTGATCTAGATTTACAAGACATTTTCATAATTTCTGAAAAAATCATTTTCACCTATGCACTGTACAACAAGGGGCAGTAGATATGGCAGTGTTTAAAATGAGTTCTACAGAAACTAATAGCATGAACAAAGACTCAACGACTCACGATGCACACGCGACACAACCAGAGCTAAAATCTGAAAGAAATGAGCTTTTGAGTACGTAAACGCCCGTTATTTTTTCTAAGTGGTTTTTTCAAGTGAGGCGAGCAGATGCCTTTTTAGGATTCACGCTTCTAAAACTACTTTCCTGTTTCTATATAGAATGTTTTAAATATTCATAAAAGAGATAACCGAAAATGTCATATTCGTATATTTCGGGCAAAGGTTTTAAACTGTTTTCAAAAGTTGAATTGCTTAATCCATTTTATGCATGCAGTATAATGTTACATAGCACATAAAACACTAGCGAAATATCATTTAGTTATCTTAATTCATATATTTGTAGTGAGGCAAATTTTATTCATATTGACTTCTGTGAAAACCTTTATTGATAACAAAGTACAACTTAACTATGAACGATTTATTATATTAATTATGCTATTCTTCTTCTAAATGTTATATGTTGCTCTTTATAACTTTGTCGTTCCCTTAGAATTTGAGAACATGCTTGCTTTCTTAAGTTGACTAACAAAGACATAATCGGTAAGAGCATTTATTAGAGTTATTCCAATCGGAAAAATAACATAGCAATTTAAAAGGTGACTATCTTGTATGAATATTGATCGATGTATCTAAGTCCTGTTGCGCTTAAGCAAAGATCTCAAGATCTTTCATTTGATATTTATGCTTGTATGACTGGTATCAAGGTGTGATTTACTCGTATCATGCCATATCATGTTATTAGTTTGTGAGTAACGCTTAATGAAACGTTCATTTAACAAAAAAAAAGAGAGAAACAAATAAGAAATTTTAGCTGTGGAACGTAATGCTGGAAATTCAATGCAGTTTATGGATCATACAACCTAAAAATGATGTAATTTCTAAAACCGTTTTTTAAAGTTTGAAATGCTTTGAGACAATTTTAATCAACTGTGAAAAGAATATTTTTCCTGGCAAAATCTATCAACGTTTTTTTCCAATTGCGATTACTGTGAGTAGTCCGAAATTGCAAAACCATGTTCAAAATATGAATGCGTTTATTAATTTCCATGATAATTCGTATGTAGAGACGTTCGAGATCACTGATTCTGGATGTGAATATGAGCAATGACTATGTATAAATTCATTCGATTTATACAAAGTTTAGTAAAACTACGTTTAGGAACGACTCTAAACAAATTAAATGAAAAATTCATCATATTTGACATAAAGGGCTGGCGAAAAAAAAGATCTGTAGGTAATAGTAATTAATGACTATTGCAATAACAAAGGACATTTATTAACAACTTTATCCTGTTTTATTTTGTTTGTTTGTTCCGCACTCTTCCAGAGTTTTGCAAAATAATATTAGAAATTGATCGGCTAAATTTTGTTGTTCTCGATTATTTCTGGAATTATACAGTGTGTGTGTGATGGAGTTGACAAGAGGAAAAAATCTTTATTATTGATTTTACGACAAAATGTCATTCTTTATAAAAAGTTCTGCTTGTTGAGTAGATAAATTAACCATCAGAAAATCTAAAATTAAATATACAGAATGTATACAAATTAAGATAACATGAAAATGCTTCAACAAAAGAGTATCATTTATTGCATGTTTTGTAGTTTCAGTACAAAATTTCAATTAATTAAAGTCAATAAAAATTACTCTGCAAGGTCACCTCCAACTTCCATACATACCTCCGTCCTTTTAATAAGTTCTCCATAGACTTTCCGTATGGTTTGCTGTACATTTATCTCATTCACCGCATCCTGTCGTGCTTTTAGTATTTTCCGATCATGCGGCAAGTCATGTGCGTAAACTTTTTGCTTTAAAATACCCCACAAAAGAAATCAAGAGGGAAAGGAACTATTGGGATAGGCAGCCAAAATCAAACGATGATTTAAACAATCTTCATTTAATATTCTAAGCTTTCGGTAATTAGTTTTTACCTTCTTCATAGAAAATTGTGGAGATATCGATGCTAACACGATATCTTTCCTTTTTGACCTTAACGTCGTACAATCAGTACTTCCACTCTACTAAAAATCAAGAGGTGTTAGGTCAGGTGATCTAGCAGGAAAATTTATTGGTCAAAATCTTCCCATCTATATTCCACCGAACTGATCTGTCAACCACTGCCGTACCAAAAGCGTCACATGAGCAGGACATCTTGTTGACAGAAACTGTCACAAGGCATTTCTAGTGGTAAATTATCTAGAAACGGTCATAGATAAGTTTCTAAAAGACGCACATAAACTTGTTGATTCAAATTCTCGTCAATAAAATATGGTCCAATGATTCGATCGTAAAAAATGCCACATCAAACATTTACTTACTCTTTTATAACGTTGACTTCGTTTTTGAATGACGTAGTTTAGATTATGAAAAGCTCAATAGCGACTGTTTTGTTATGAAACGTGCTCATATTGGTGCAGAAGGTTGCTTCATCAGTAAAAATATCATCGGTAATGATGATCGTGTATCTACTAGGTAATTCTCACCAACCCATAAACAAAATCCAATCGCTTCTCTTCATCTCTATTTTCAAGTGTATGTCAGAACTGTGGTTTAAATGGCCAAACTCTGTTTTCTTTATAAATTCTCTGCAAATGAGATTTACTAATATTCAGTCTTTATGATCGTTATTCCGTAAGGACAATGTTGGTATTTCTATCACTGAATCTACTGTCAAAAGTGTAGCCGTATCGTTTTCATTGTATTTTTTCTTGGGTTTTTCAACGTTTACTGCAGTTAAATCCAATTTATGCGCAAGTTTGCGCAGTGCTTCGCGCGATACTGCAGTGTTTGGAGAATTTTTTGTGAAACATGTCTATACGTTTCCAATTCCATAACATTTAATCGCATAAATACGTTCTTCAATAGTTAACATTTTGCAACTCCAACGGAAAATAGCTGCCAAATCTACAATTACTGACGTCTTACAGTTCAATATCGTAAGACAATACACGTTATTTCAATTAAACTTACCAACATACAATCATAACATTCAAACTTTAGACTTAAATTTTTGAAGTTTAACTAATTTTATGTTGCTAACCATCTTTTTCTGTTAACAGTAAACTCTAAAATGCAATAAATGATACTCTTATGTTGAAGCATTTTTATGTTATCTTAATTTGTAGACATTCAGTACATTTAATCTTAGATTTTCCGATGGTTAATTTATCTACTCTAGCAGAACTTTTTATAAAGAATGACTTTTTGTCGTAAAATCAATAATAAAGATTTTTTTCCTCTTGTCAACTCCATCCGGGGACACATTGTATACAGACTGTCCCGTAAAAAACGCCAACAATCATAATTCCGTTATTTATTGTCCGATTTTATTTAAACAAAAACTAAATTTAATGGAATCAAAAGTACTATAGAATAGCAGCGTTTTATTTGTTTTCAGTTGTTTTCATTAATGTCAAACGATAGTCAATTTTCTTATTTTAAATGGCAACATATATATTTTTGGCTATATTCGGATTGGATTTCTTTTTCTGAATTCAACGATGTATAATATGTCCATTTTTAATAAACGTTTACTAAAGAAAAAAACCATTTCTCAAAATCAACTTTGTTTTTAATAAATTATGTGTAAATTTTCGAATGTACCATGAAACATTGGAAATGTAACTATTATAAGAAACAAAACAAACCGTTTTACAATAATTGTTCAAATTGCCCGCCACCTTGCTCAACACACATCGCACATCTCCGAATTACTCCACGACTCGCATTTAAAAGACAAACGGCAGGTATTTCTTGACAAGTGTTCATAATTCTTTGTCTTAAAATGTTAACATTTTCTGGATTTGTTAAATAAACTCGATCTTGTAGATAAGCCCACAACCAAAAATCCAGGGGAGTAAGATCCGGTGAACGCGCAGGCCACGGGATAGGACCAGATGTTCCTATCCATCTATTTCCAAATTGAATGTTCAACCAATCAGTATTAACCCGCCTGGCATTGTGCGCGGGAGCTCCATCTTGTTGATAAAATATTCTGTTTAAATTTATCAAAGCTAATTCATCTAAAAGGTTTTGGAGATTTTCGTTTAATAAAGTGTGATATTTTTCTTGATTTAAGCAACCATCTATGAAAAATGGCCCAATTAATTGATCCCCTAAAATGCCACACCAAACATTTACACTGAAACGTCTTTGAAAATTATTTTCAATGACAAACCTCGGATTATCTTGGCTCCATTGCCGATGTATGTTTCTATTGAAAATACCATTGTTGGTAAAAGTGCATTCATCAGACCAGATTATCATTCTGTAAAAATTCGGGTCTTGTTCTAGCGCATTTAAATAAAAACGACAAAACTGTATTCTTCGGCCAGGATCATTTTGTTCTAATGCATGAACTTTTCGAGCTACGTACGGTTTAAATTTGTGTTTTCTTAATATACCATGAACTGTTGTTTTTGATACTCCAATATTATGTGCAATTTCGCGAGTCGAAGTTTGAGAATTTTCTTGTACTGCAAGAAGAACATTTAATTCCTTATCTTCGGAGAATTTACGTTTTTGCGTATTTGGTTTCTTAAATGATCCATAATTTCTTAAATTCGTTTCAATTCTCTGAAATATTTTCGAATCTGGAATTTCTCTGTCCGGAAAACGAACACTGGTCGCATACAGGGAAAAAAATACGCTTAAGCGCTGACGGTAAGCGATTTGCTGTATCGCTGCACACTCCCTGAACGCTACATCATTTTTGTGAGGTAGTGATTTGCAAACCGGTTTTGTTTTCGAAAGTTAACCTAAAAATATGTATTAAAAAGTTTTATGTAAAATGGACAGAATACGCTGCAGCGATGTAGCGGAAAAAATATACGCTGTAATAATGGCGGACTGCTTTAAGAAAGCGCTGTAAGAATGACGTCATTACTTTGTCATTCAGGGAATTTTTCCATAAAGCACTACAGCGCTAAGCTTCCCTGTATGCGACCACTGTAACGACGAACAACTTCAAGACGGTTTTTATTACATTCAAAGAACACTTGTAACATGTCCGTTAACTCATTGTTATCCATTTTTACGTGTTGTAGCAAAACGTTCAAACAGGACAATAAAAAAGATTTAATAAAGTCACATTGACACTTATCAATGTTTATAGCATTTTTGTTACTTCATGGCATACTCAAAAATTTATAAATAATAGAACACAAAGATGAATTATATTAAATGTATTTTTTTTTCAATAAATGTTTATCAAAAATAGACATGTTATACATCGTTGAATTCAGAAAAAAAAATCCAATCCGAATATAACCAAAAATATATATGTTGCCATTTAAAATAAAAAAATTGAATATCGTTTGACATTAATGAAAACAACTGAAAACAAATAAAACGCTGCTATTCTATAGTACTTTTGATGCCATTAAATTTAGTTTTTGTTTAAATAAAATCGGACAATAAATAACGGAATTATGATTGTTGGCGTTTTTTACGGGACAGTCTGTATAGTACAAAGCTAAAATTTTGTAACAATGTTCAGGACAACGAGAACTATTAGAAAAATTTCGTAAGGTGAGAGCTAGGAAAGCTAACCTAAATAGGTATAGTCATTTTTTTTTTGCTGGATTATAATGACCATTACAATAATAAAGAACATTTATTTACATACAATTTTAGAATGGCCGTCATAATCGCTAGTATTATTCAAGAAAAACGTTAGAACTCAATGAATGAGTTAAAAAGAGAACAAGTAAAGAAATGAATTAATTACATATAGTATTTTATACGGGAAATTACTCAAACTTAAAAGTGGAATGAATACGTACGGATTGAAGCACATTGAAAAAACCACGACCAAGATCTGATAAAACTTTTGACTTGTGGCTTAGATACTTTATTATCGTTACCTTTAAAAATGTAACCAATAAAAACATGACCATCTTCATTATTTTTTTCTATTTAATATTTGATAAATACAAATTTCGAATAACATATTTCAACTGTATTTAGTTTCAATTTTTTGCAAAAATCAAACCGGTCCACTTTTCGTTATTCAGTACCCGTTTGAGCTCCTCGAAAATGTTGATGTGCTTGAGCTAGCAATGGGATGCACTCGACGCCCATAAGGAACACATTTTCCTGAGCCAGGTAGAAACGGTTTCTTTTCCTTGATGGTAATAATCTGCAGTAGATGTATCTTTACAATTATTTCAACAGTTAAAAATCTCCATAAAACAACTTTTATTTATAACTTTTGTCGGCTTTTTGGCCGTCCTGATTAGAATCTCTCATCGCACACGATATAACCAAGAAAGCGAATTCACACTTTTTAATATTTAAAATTAGTTTTACTTTTTGAAACACGTAAAACACTATCGTCAGCAGTTGTAGCTACTCATACTAGTCAGAAACTCATATAATGACGTCAGCCAGATCACAGCAACAATTTTAATTGGAACGCGCCCTGCAGATATTTTAAACTACTCATCCAATTCTGGTATGGGGTAGTTATTTGGCATAGTCTAACCGTTTTAATCTTGAACCAAACAGCCGGTTTATTACTGGAGATCCATAAGAGCCCTGAGATTTAGTTACTGTACTTCTTTTCAATTGTTTAACAATGTTAGAATACTTTTTCAATCTGTAATTAAAACTTATATGGTTGGCACCTTACAAGTGGATCAGTGTTAGTAATATACATCTAAGTTACATTTCTGGCTAATTTTAATGTAAAACATTCGCAAAATTTATCGATTCATTCAAGTAATCGTTTAGTTTTGTGTATTTTCTATGCGAAAAATATACCCAACTTCTATGAATACTTGTTTGTCATCTGCATTATAGATTTTCAAAATGCTTTTTCTGTTACTGTAATTTACTACAATATGTTGACACTTCAGACTTCATGTTAGCATCCATAAGCAAAACTTCAACATCTTCAATATCTTTAAAGGAATTCAATAACCAAACATTAAGTTATCTCCTTTTCTGAAGTAACCAAGTCAAGAAGTCAGTGTTAGAAATGACACACCTGCTTATATTTTTGGCACTAGTGGTATGTATAGTTTCTCTAGTGTTTCGCATACATATTTCCAATCTAATATACGACAGATTTTTCATTATTACCAAAACCATATATGTACTTAAGGTCCGGGAAAATTTGTAAAAATTGAACTTTTTGACAAAACTCTTTAACAGTACATATAAAACTGCTAGTATCACTTAGTGCATCTACAGAAATTTAAGAATTCTTTCCCTGCAATTACTACAAATTATTTATTGATGCAAAAAATGATTATTTTTAATAAAATGAAAGACAGTTAAATAATTTGTATTAATTTTGTATTAAAGACAGATCTCTGTCTTTATTATTCATATAGGTAGGTACGTCATGATTAGTAGTACCTACGTATTGATTGAATATAAAACCACATTCCGTCTTCCTGTAGATAATTTAGTATTGATAGGACGCAGTACAATGGCACATTTAAATTTTGGAAGCTATCTATTCAGAGACAATAACAAACTACAATCTCTAGATGTATGTTATAGTTGTTATTGCTTAATACTGTGATACTTTGGGCACACGTACCCTCAATATGTTACAAAAACCGAAAAAAGTAAAATGACTCGTACTATATACTTTCAAAAATAGTGTGATAAGTTTCGAATAAAACCCAAAATATTGTTAGATATAAATAAACGTTTAAGAAAAATCTTTAAAAATACATTATTTGCAATCTACATTGTGAAAATAAGTACTACAACTAACTCTTTGTTTTATGTACCCTCAATTTCCTATTTCCGATGACTAGAAAATCATCATTGATACCTGTATTTTATTATATATATATATAAATCCTGAAAAATAATACGTATATGGATAATGTTTTAACGGAATACGTCTTTGTTCCTTTGTCAGCACAAGAATAAACTTACAGTTATGTACATGTCTTTTCTATTCATTCCTTCCTATAAATATATCAGTGTATTATTAAATTAAACCAAGGCAGTATTGACTTACATACAAGGTGATCATAAATTCACAGATAATCGTTAAGTAGAGCAATTATGTGATTCACTTTGAGTTGCGTAGATTTGGCAATATCGCAAACAACCATTCATAAAACAATGGGAAATATTTATGACATAATACGCGTTAATTTGTTGGCGGCATGAGGCACCAATTTTCTAACCAAACCTTGTAACAGTGCAGTTTGATTTTGTGTATGATTTTTTTCGAATGCTATTAAAGAATCGTATAATAATTTTTGAACCAGAATAAATAACAGCAAAAAGAACCAAGCAAGTACGATTTCATACTATCTACTTCTACAGTTGTATCTACAATCAATTACTAGACATACATATATTCAAAACGTCTTTACGTCTGGCGTAGCTATGGATTGTACTACGCATGTCGCTACTAATTTATAAATGTTAAATTATAATTTATTTCTAAATGATTGGGTTTGGACACAAGCTGCACAGCCAAATAGAAGTAGATGTTTTGTTGAATAAAACTCGTTTAGATCAGCAACCTCTTTGAAAGCGCGTGATAAAGAGAGTTGATAGTGTTGTTGTGTAGGCAGTGCAAGGAAATCAATTAAGCAATTAGCTCTCATTATTGCATTGTTTACACAGTAAATATTACACCGCTTATAGTCTGTAAAATCATAAAAAAAGCAAATGGGTTGCTTTATCCACTCTATTTGCAGTTCCTAAAAAGTGAATGGTGCGACCTTATATTTCTTTAGTGTCAACTTAACTGGTGCAATATATTTGGATTGTCTTAGATGGTCATGTACTACAAGCGTCGTACTTCTCTAGACCCAGACAAACCAGATCTTCCGCCAAATAATTTTTTTTTTTCAACAAGTTGGACCACTTTAATTATACAGCACTGGCGATATTTGAAAAGTAGAGGTACGGTGATAGGTCGGTAGATAGATACAACATATACCTACCTATCTTCTAAAGTTATTATCAATGATGAAATGAATTTATTTATCCTTTTAGTTTATTTAGTTGCTATCATCATTGACTCGTAGACAGTTGAACGAGTTCGAATTCCTATTCAATTTTGAATATTTTAGTTTCTAATATCTGCGTCCGTCGCATAATATACAATGCTTAGGTAGTAAGAAATAGTATCCTATAAGCACGTAAAGTTAGTACTACTTTTTCGCATGAAGTTGGTATATAAACCAGTCAATGTTACAACTTAGTTAATTGGGCACACTTCAACATTCGATTTAGTATTTTTATGAGGTTACCTTTGCCATTAAATTTAATATATTACAATTCGCAAATCATTTTTCTTTTTATTTCGTTTTGCATAATTAGGTATATCCTACTGTGCGTAAAAAAAATATATGTTCCTTCACACTCATAAAAAGTAGTATATAAAATAGTAGTTGATATTAATTAAGAAATCGTCATACCTCCGACATGAATCAACCTGTATATATTAATTTTATTTAAAAAAATACGCAAATCAAAATAAAATTTAAAAATGAAATGAATTGTGGAAATCTAGAACCCAAATATATGTATATTCGAATGTAAGTTTCTAACCGTTATAAATCTAATAACAATATTTAATGTTGATTGTAGCGACATTAAACAAATTAATAATTAAATTTAGTAGTTTTATCATTATGAATCTGTTTAGTATTAAATCCCTTCGCCATTACTTACCATTTATTCACCGTAAAACTAACGCAAATAAAAACCAAAGCAAATAAAATCAGCGTACGTATAAATAAAATAAAAAGTTTATAATGTATGGAACATGAAGTCACAAATTAGTAGGTAAGCATTTGTTAAATATTTGAAACATCGGATATATTTCCATAGCTCCTTCAAACAAACCGATTTTGCCGCGGCGAAAAAAAGTGGTCAACATTTGCATAATTAATTTTTATTAAATACTTATTGTGTCTAAACAGGCAATGGTAGTTTTCTCAGCCAACATAACTTCGACATAATTCCATACAACGTATAAATCTCCACAATAACAATCAACCCTTCTGTAAGAAAACACACTGTATTACACAGCTGCGACTATATCCCTTAAGTTCTGTAAGCAGATCCAAACACGCACTGCGCTAATTTCACAACTGCAGTTATGTTACCAAAAGTGTCCAATTAGAACGTACTAATAATAGAACGTTTAACCTTTTCGGTCCCTCAGTGCAGCTGGCTAGACATATTTTTAAACTTTTGAATGTGTATCTAAATGATATTTTACGTCGCTTAAGTCTCTCTCATAGAAAGTGTATCATGTTATTTAACAAACATAATAACTTTAGTCCCAATGTCCAGCCGGCTGAAGTGCCAATTATTCAAAAACCTAAGAAATTATAAATACTCATTTGGTAACTTACTAGTTAGATACTTCTCAAATAAAGTAGCAATAGTTTTTTTGTGGGACCGAAGAGGGTATAATAAATAAATGTAATTTCACAGTAAAGTATAACCCATACGCTTATACAAATTAAATATGTCAAATTGACTGTATGACAAACTCCTGCATTACTAACAAACTGACATCCACCTAAGCAATACACTATTCAATTACAAAATAAAATAATTACGAAATTAAGAATTAAAGCTCACATATTTATATGTAGTACATAATTGTCTGCTTGGCTCTGATCGCTTAACCCAATTACGAATGTATGGAACGCCTTATCAATCGTCCTGCATACAGTAGGTGTTCAATGAATTAGAAACTTCTAGGAAAGTACTCTAAAACTTACTTTCGTTGTGAATATCGTCTATTCCCGGAAATTTCGGTAAACATACTTTATTGTTTACTTTGTAAGTACAACTTTTCATCGTAATAGTTCCTTTTAATACCCTTCGCTAACAGATAGAAATCCGAAGATCGCAATATCGTATCAGATACCGTCAATTGCGTTGTCGAAAACAGTTACTGATAAGTGGTTTTTTTTGCGGAATTAGTGTAAATAAATTATTGCATTTTTGTGTATAATCTAAATATGTAGATTTCAGTTATTTAGTGTAGTATAGACAGACATTAGGACACTTTTGTATTTACATATTTAGTGATATTAAGTTTGTGTTTTGTTATTTGTCGGCATGGGCCGCAAAAAAGACATTAGTAATGAAAAGAAAGACATTATTGCTTCATTACTGATTGAAAACAAACTAACCTAGCGAGAAATAGCGAAAAACGTGAAAGTTTCATTTGCTACTGTGTCGCGAATTTCGAAACGGCTAACACAGAACTTACCATCTATCACATCAAATAGAAGGAACTGTCGCAAAAAGAGAATAACCAGTTCTCGATCGGACAGAAAAATAATATCGGCGGCTTTACTAAATCGTAAGGCATCGGCACGAACGATACTTCGGAACCTGTGACAAGATGGCATAAAAATATCACACATGACATTGCGTCGTAGACTTTATGAAAGCGACTTAAAATGTAGACGTCCGGTTAAGAAGCCCAAACTAACTGCTAGGATGAAGAAAGCGAGATTGCAATGGGCTAAACAGCATCAGAATTATACTGTGGATGACTGGAAGTATTTTCTTTTGCTTTTACAAAAAAAATTTCGGTAAACAGTGTGATGTTTAGTTATTTCTGATTTTTGTGTTCTTTATTAGGAGATCTTCAGTGATGAATGTCGAATAGAATCCGTAACGGATGGCGCTTTGTATGTGAGGAGAAGACCCTCTGAGAGGTACAAGGACGAATGCCTCGTTAAAACTGTTAAACATCCACCAGCAGTGATGATATGGAGTTGCATTTCCGAACATGGTCCTGGTCCCCTGTACTTTGTTTCTGGAACCATGAACTAAACTCAATATTTGGAGATGCTGAGGGATGTTTTTTTGCCATATTTGCAAGGTATACGTACAGAAGACAAGTCGTACACATTTATGCACGACGGTGCTCCATGCCATACAGCAAAAACTGTAAAAAAGTTTTTAGAATAGCAAGGTACAGCATTGCTTCCTTGGTGTGGGAACTCCCCGGATTTAAACCCAATAGGAAACTGTTGGGCCGTATTAAAATCGAAAATAAAACATTTCATAATCCAAATATAAATGTATTAAAATAGGGAATTGAAGAAATTTGGAAAAATAATCCATTTATTAAGGATACAATTATTAAAATCTGTATAAATAGTATGCCACAAAGAATTAGACAAGTACTGAAAGTCAAAGGTGGTAGTACCAAATATTGAATTACACTACTTGTATTTTCAATTTACAACTTGTTTTGTATAGAATAAAATACATAGCATACATACAAGGAGTTTTATTGCAATATTTTGTGAAAATCATACGAGTTTCTAATTTATTGAACACCTACTGTAAATAGAAAACAATTTGGGTTTCTAAAACTCGAACATTCAATCCAATTTAAGGTATCAACCTAATTAATAGGCAAAGATGTCACTCGTGTTTACAAAAATTAACATTATATGTAGTTACATCGACAATGTATATTGATTCGGCGGTCATAGAAAAATACATTACCTATATTATTTCCACGCCAAGAAATTCTTCGCTGTTAAAATTGTTACCTATATATGGCCTTTCCATCTCGTGTCACGGGCATTTGTGATGAAATTAATGGGTATCGAACTATGTCTAGTTAACATACTGTGTGCATGTCTTCGTCCGGCAAATGAAGTTTCATGGGTCCATTCTATACATAGACGCATATATTTAAATGAAAATATTGCTTATTGGCGGTCGTACAAAAATACACAATATTAAGTTCAGAACAAGAAGTTCTGCATTCTTAAAACACTCTTAAATTATTGTGCATGATTATGTATTTTCAAATTTTAAAATAAATATTAACTGTATACTTTTCTAAAAGATAGGTATTTTACAATAAATGGACTAAAACTTGTTCAAGGGAGTAAAAACATATATTAAAACTGAAAATATTTATTCTCAAACCCAAGAAACAACAATAATAAATTATACGAATATATTAAACTGCGAAAAATACTTTGACTAATTTCCTGCTGGTAATAATAAAATTAATGGCACATGTAGAGGTTTCCATTTACAATTACACATAACATTTATACCTATTAAATTCGTTATACTAAAATCAATGATATATGAAAATGTGAGTAAACCAGTATGTCATGTAATTACTGAGTGCATTGAATACATCTTGAATTTTTTGGATAAAAAACCTCTTTTTAATGATTCGAATAGAAAATACTACCAATTACATGAAAAATTATTTTTTCAAGTCATTGATTCAAGTAATTATATTATAAATTACAGCTCCTATAGGTACTGCATCCTCTTAAAACTCCTTCGATGATTTCATTATTTTCATAGCATATTTCAATAATATTTTGTCAGATTCAGATTCAGTTACAATTTTATTTCTTGAATATTTAAACCAAATGATACCCCTACATGTCTATTTTGATTACTTTGGCAAGATGTGTTTTATGGAATTATTAAAATTCTTATGACTTGATTCTATAAGTAGCAATGTTTTTCAAGTTTCCGTTTTAATTTTAAAACGTACAAGTACAAAAATTATTTACAACAAAAATATGTTTTAAGAAATAAAAGTAATAATGTTAATAAAATGCAACCAACTTAATAGAAGTCACTTTACACCTTTAAAATCAAATCATATATTATACACACAAAAATCTTGTAATATATTATTTTCTGTGTGAATAAAATTCTCATATAAACACGTACTGTTAAAAGTATCAAAATATGTTATTTCCAAAATTAAACAATAAAACTTAAATAAACTAAAATACTACTAATGAAATGAAACAATGAAATATTATACTTCTGTAAAAAAATAAAACAAAAATAATGAAACTTATACTTCTACTTATTTTTGCAACCTAGCAAGTAAGAAAATATATGAAATTTTTCTTCCAAATTTATTTATATAAAACTTTTATAAAGATATTCCGCCCTCAATACTCTAACTTAAAACATGCTAGCAGAGCCAAATGATCAGATCCCTCATCTGCGTTGGGAATTCTTACGTTGGTAAGTTGCTTATTTGTTGGTAATGTGTAACGAGATAATAGTTTTAGTTTATTATCTTTGAAGTTCTTGCTGGCATCTAGCATCCCGCTAAAAAAATTATATCACTTATATCAAAGATGATACTCAAACACTCATTTATTAAATATTATACAAGATATTATTAATATAACTATACGGTGAAAATTCAAAAAATTATTTTTGAAAAGCTTATATACTATATACATACTATATTTGCGTTCAAGTAAAATCGAATCAGAACAATATTAGATTCAGGTTCTATTGGTCAACTACGTTGGTCACGAGTCGCTATGAATAAGTATATTGTTTATGAATTTTTTATTTTATAATCGAAAACGGAAAAGTTAATGATGTTCTTGAATATATTTTAAAGAAAACGAAGTTATTTACGGGCAGAATTATAACCGTGAAGCTGCTTACGAGGTTTATTGAAGTTTCTGCCATTGGAGAGAGAATAGCAAAGTCTCCCCAGTAACAGAAGAGGTATAATCCTCAACTATTTAGACAAGAAGGTAAGTCCGAAATTATACATTTTCATAAATGTGAAAAGAAGAATAAAAATTAAATTTTTATTATTTACTTGTATTCTGAATAGTTATACTTATTTGTAGTTAATAAACCATTTTTGTTGCAACTTTTTTCGTGTTTTAAATTATGTAAAAAAACCTCGTTCTGGGAAACGTGTTTTAAATTGCTGTTTTTAGTCTATTTTAGATGCTACAAAGTTGACTTTAAAAAAATGACCAACAGAAAAATATATTAACGAAGCAATTTTTAAAATTTCTGAAGTTTTGTTGTTTTTTCACCAAACACCAGCAACAATATTATTTAAGTGTCTCATATGTTAATATGTGCCCATTCAATCCTTGAGTTCTAGTCGACATTACAAAAAAATAATCGTACATAAATTCAACAGACAAGAGCGTCTACAGTTTGCAAAATATCAAATACAATCAAGCGTTTTAAAAATGTCCCCTATAGACAATTCAGCTATTATAATTAATAACAGCTTATTTAAAGCTCGGTATGAACTCTGCGACACAATATATAAACAATAATGGTTGATGATGAAAGCATAACAAACACTATCTATACAGAGGTGTTTTAAATGGAAATATCGCATTTGTTTTTTAGCAGAGATCATTTTCAAAATGAAGTTTCCCCATTCTAAATGAATATTACAATTGTATATACATATTTACCTGTAAAAAATATAATCCACTGTAATCCAAGCATTTTGATATGTTGTACCTTCAATATCAGAATTATGTTTATGTTTGTACACTGACTTAAAAACAAAATTATGAGTTAACGTTCCAGAACTAAAGTTGTACTGTAAGTATTCTGTGTTGTTTCTAAAATCGTACTTTTCTGCAGTTAAGTTAATTTGTATATATCTCTGTTCTTCTACGCGGGGCAAGAGCTGGTTTTCTAATCGGAATTTTAGTAATCCTGCGTGTTGACAATTATCTATGTAGAAAAATATGTGAGTTTAAATATGTTGAGCATTTACACAACAATACCTGTAATCATTAATTTTGGTGGAATTAATGATTTTCCAGCGATGTAGTTTGCTCGAAGAACTGTGTTTTCATACTTTAGCATGCCTCGAACAATTAAATTATATATTGGTGACAACGGTTCAGCATTCAAATCGCCAGTTAGTATGACAGGGACATACATAGACCCACTGGAAAAAGTAAAATTAATAATTAAATGATGTTTCAAATGTAAGATTATAACATTGTAACAAAACCGAGCATATGTATTCCGACACTAATGTTCAAAATTTTTCTTTGACTTGATGCATTTAATTAGTCGTAAGACAACTTTAAGCTATCTCCTATCCTTACCTATTATAACACTGCTGGACGAGACAAAGCAGAGCAAATTCTGTTTCTTACCGAAAGTGATGCGAAAATAACTGTACGCACCATAAAAACAACAATAGAATTTGCAATCCAAAGCTACTTCCATTCTTTTCTAGTTTATAGAGAATTCAACTTAGCATTAGATTTTTATTTTATAGCTAGGTTTGAATTATCAATAGGCGTTAACTGCAATATGTTCTCTACATAACTATTACACAATTGTCATGTGGTGGTAGTACATTTAATCCGGGAATTATAAACTGCTTTGCTAATTGAATTCACAACTGAGCAAATTAGTCTCTAATTTAAAATATTAAATAATTATTGGGACTTATCTCCGTTATCCATGTTAGTTAAACTACTCACACCATAAC
Source organism: Holotrichia oblita (assembly GCA_023690525.1). Classification (NCBI taxonomy): domain Eukaryota; kingdom Metazoa; phylum Arthropoda; class Insecta; order Coleoptera; family Scarabaeidae; genus Holotrichia; species Holotrichia oblita. Next base: position 61,712,363 of record CM043018.1, read on the forward strand.
ATGTCAAACCCTTTAAATTGAGCTACATGAATACTCAGATTGGAATGTCTTCAAAATGAAAGTGTGATCGAGTATCTTCTATGAAGGGGTTGCGACTTATCATAAATAGCAAAGCACGGGTAAAGTGTTTTAGAATAAGTTTGTTCAAAGTTTCTTTGTGGAAAGTTATGTTTTAGATTAAATTAGCCCTCCCAGTGCATCCTAGTCTAGTTATAGTCGAATTATGAAATGTGTCCATTACGGCATCATAATTATAGTAAGACGTTACGTTTCGTACTGTGTACGACAAAGACGTGATACGAGACGGACAAAAATTGGGATCAAAACTTTTGTTGTGTGATGTAACGCCAAAGTTAAGTAATAAGTAGAGTCGGCAAAAAAGGCAAGTTTCAGTGCAGTGCGGAGAGCAACGTTGAGGGGTGAAACGCGTGGCACGGAAACTCAAGCGTTTATCATTATTTTATGTGCAACCTTCATGCGTCCGCATCGCCTATACTCACTCATGAAAGTCACGAATATAAATAATGCGCGTTACTGAACGCTCGCCTTGATACGGCCGCTCGGCCCCTCCACGTTGTTCTCCGCACTGCACTGAAACTTGTCCGTCTTTGCCGAGTCTATTGATAAGACGCAAACTAGACACAGTTGAAGAGATGTGGAGGAAATTTGGAGGAATATTCAAAGTGTTATATCCTAGAAGTTTAAACAGTTTTAGAGAAGTTATATCAAATATTAATGTTTATATATATTAGTATTACAAACCCCTGTATTCATAATTTTATTTACCTGCCATTAGTAGTAGACATTAATACAATAGATAATATACATATATGTACATATATAATAGATATAAACAATCACTTGCTTTAGTCGCTGAGTACGGCCAGTCCTTGAACTGGATAATAAAAACATATGCGTAGGATTTAATGAAATTATTATGGCGTGGCCAGGGAGCGCGTTTTACTAGCAATAAAATTAGAAAAGTCGAAGCAGACTTCATGTATATATTTAGATTATTTTTATCCAACTTCAAATACACGACATAAATTTGGCAAGAATACATTCTACAAATCTACATGTAAATCAAAAATGTCATTAAATTGATGTAGTAATAACAAATTTAGGTGTTGTTACCGCATTTGAAAGTCTCTAATAATTTCATAATATATAATTTCTTACAAGAAGAAATTCCCCAGTGTCAAGTAAAGCTTTTTGCATGGCAGCTTTTCTATCCTTTGAAAGCATTACTAGAATAATAATAACAGCAAGAGATATAGTGCGACAACTACCGTAACTGTCACAATTAATTGAATTTGCATCTGAGATCTCTGTCACGACTCCTGTATTATACCAGGGACGTCCTTTTAATGTTGCATATAACCATAAAATCAAACAGTAGATCAACTCAAAGCGCTTTATTGCTTTTCAAAATATTTTCCACCATTTTTTAAACTTCTATATTCGTCCAAATCAAATTCTAAAACACTTATTCTAGTCTTCAGTTGCGACAATCAAAACCTCGAGCACGCACTCCATTTTTGATCTTCGGAAAGGCGAAAAAATCGTTGGGAAATAGATCGAAACTATACGGAGAATGATCTAATAATTCGATATTTTTCTGCTCTAAAAACTCAATCGTCTTTCCAGCTGTGTGTGAAATCACATTGTCATGATGCATGATGATTCACCGCTGTGGAGTGTGATGATTATTTCTGGCAAACAAATGATTGTGCATCGATCAACATTAACATCGATCAACAACTAACTTTAACCTTAGAAAGAAATTGTAACTACATGACCTGATGTTGAATTTTATTTATCTTGAAACACCCAAACAACGGGCTGACGTTTGTTTTCAGGTTCATGGGAATAAATCCATGATTCCTCGCAATTCATGATACAGTTACTGCCAAATATTATAGGCAGGGTACATATTTTAGCGTTGCATTAAAACTGATCAACTACAATTAAAATAAAATACATGTGATGGTTTTGTGCATAATTGTCAGCAGATAATATATAAATCTTTAAGACTATTTTCTTAAAAATTACTAATGGTAATTTAGAATATCAATTTAGTAGGGGTGCCTATAACATTTGGCGGTAACAGTATGACGTTTTTTGAGTGTCCGTTATTGAATCGGCTCAAAGATTTTCGGCACCAATTAAGGCGAGCGACCTTTGCTTTTCAATTAACAGATGTGTAATCTAACGGAGAAAGTCAGTTTTCTCACACCCAGTTCATCATATAAAATCATTTGGATTGAAGTCTTTGAAGTACCTGTAGGTGTCTCAATCTCATGATATATCCCATACTTATCTTCCTTAATCAGGCGGCGTTTTTTTTGGTAACTGCTGTTCTTGGCGGACCCGTCCTGATATCGTCGCTAAGACTGGTGTGTACACGTTGGAATTCAGAGTACCAATGCGAAATTGTCGCTTATTATGGTGCTTCATGTTCAAAAACAGAAACCAACTCAGTAAGATATTGTTGTTACATGAATCTTTTTGAAAAGTTGTAAAAAATTATTCAACAAAAATTTTCTTGACTGAATTCCATTTTACGACCAATGTGTAAACTTTAAAAAGCCATTATAATTAAATCATTTGCCGTATCTTGAAACTTTAAATTTCAGTTAACAAAAGATTGAAATTAATTTTGGCACTTCCTCGTTTTACTAGTCACCTCCTCTGTAAGGCTATATACAACACTAAAAAGTTATCCCTTGTCAAAGTGAATTACCATTATTCTATGATGTAATCAATAAGTGAATTGGTAACTAAGGTATGTTTCCAAAACTTAAAATCTACAGGGAGTGGGTATATGTCTCCTCGCTTCAATACAGGCAGTTACAAACATATGAGCGGTAGTCACCGCTTAGTTGTGACAGCGTAACATTGTATAGACGTGTGTATTACTTATTCCACTAATAGTGCGCGGTATTGTATATAAAATCTATTTCCAATTAATACAAAAATATCACAACCGTATTCTTACGATTCAACAAAAAAAAAACAATTCATTGCAGTCCATAACAAAGACAAGCTAAGATTTCGCGCTTTAGCCAAAAGATTTAAAATAGAGAAAACCCAAGCGGCGAACAATATAAAAGACAAAGAAAAACTAGTGAACAAGTTTAATTCAGGTTGATAACATTTAGCAGAAACAAAACTTCTTTAAAATTGAAGGGTATAATATCAATAAATTAACATACGAGTGGTTTCATGCTCTGCCTGATAAAGGCTTTGCCTTGAAAGGAGAAAAGAGTATTTGTGGAAAAAAAATGCAAAAGAGCGGTTAACTATTCTACTCTGTGCGAATATTACTGGACATTCAGAAAAACCACTTGTGATCGGCAAAGCCGCTAGACCTCGTGCCTTTCAGAAAATTAACTTAAACACTTTACCCGTAGTTTGGCGATTTAATAAAAATTCGTGGACGACATGTGAAATAATGACAGAGTTTTTGCAAGAATTCGATAAGAAAATGGGCTTGGAGAAACGTAAAATCTTACTTTTTCTTGATAATGCTGCTGCGTCTCATCCACAAGATGTAACACTAAAAAATATCAAAACAGTTTTCTTCCGCCCAATGCCATCGTAATGTGTCAACCGTTAGATCAAGGAATTATCAAAAATTTTAAAACCTGATGGTATAGATCTATAATCTTAAAACATATTTTAACAAAAATTGACTCGATTAATTACGTACAAGACTGGACTCTGGAATCAAGTGACTTCTGTAACAATTGAAAACTGCTTTCGTAAAGCTGGATTTACGTATTCCGAAGATTTTCAAACTGACCTAGATTTTGATCCGAAGATGAAGATGATCTACCATTGTTGAAATGTGTAAAATGTTTCACCAATCTGGAATAAATAACATTGATTTTGATGCATACACAAATGTTGATAATAACTTAGTCCATGAAGATGTAAATGTAGAAATAAGCATTGTTGGAATTTCGCGACGAGAAGAATTCAAATCTAATGAGGAAATGATGGCTAATGATGAAGAGAGTACAATAAAAACGTATAAGGATGCACTATCAATTTTAGACAATATACCTATATAAAAGTTTTTACCTCTAGAAATAATGATACAACAGGTTTTGAGTTGGTATCTGAGTTGAAACAGCAGACATAGTTTTGAAAATAAGAAACGTACACTCGGTACGACTTAGTCTTCGAACGATTTTAATACTGGAAAAGAGAAAAAACATTAAAATCACATTGATAGATTTAGCAGGGAGGTTTAATTTTACACTCAAGAACTTTTTATTTGTTCATTAAAAAGAAATTATACAACTAACATAACATATATTTTATAGTTAGCGTCCTATAGGATAAATATGATGGATTTCTTTAAAAATACTATAAATTAAATACATAATAACAGTAAAAAATAAACAAAAGAGATTGTTAAATGTAATTATTTCATAATACCAGTTACGTATAACATGTAATATTCTGGGTATAATAGTATTCTGGTAATCAAAATAGGAAAATACGTAAAATAGATAATAGGAATAATAGGAATCATATAATACTAATAAGAAGAAAAAGAGTATAAATAAAAATATATGAACATATTGTAATCTTGTATAATAACGACTTGCATCTAGTTCTGCCATTTTCGAGAAACGAAGATTCAATTAGACTGATATTTGAATTTTAAAGATGTGCATTTTCATTAAGACAATAAACAGAAATATTTAAGGTATAATATGAAGAGTGTAATGAGGTAATTTAATTAAAAATATAAAAATGTAAGTATCAGATTTTACGAATTGAAAAATATTAAAGATAGAATGAATTACAGCTAAACATTAGAAGTTTATAAGTTGTAAGTAATAAAAAGTATGCGAATATGTGTGGGATAAAAGAAGATTTACGTATCCAATAGGATTTCCAATAATTTTTAAAACATATGAAGTCAATATATTAAATCTTTCTTTCCTCAAATGATTGTTAGTTCAGGTGAAATATTAAATGTGTGAACTATACACCAATATCCACGATGGAAGCACGAGAAACAATTACTACAGTTTAGGAACAGAATTATTCTGATAGGCAGATTGCTGATCAGCTTAGTTTATGGCTAAAATAACCTCTAATCTTTAATTATACCAACAATAATTATTGAAAGGAGAACCATCGTTAGAATCTTTTACTTATATTCATATATTACAATATTACTTGCACTTCTTTGGTCATTTAACAAAATTTCGTATATTTATCTAAAGTCAATTCAAGTATTTCTCTTCGTTCTTTCATTTTTGGTGATAACCACTCGTCATTTATCTTTTCAACATTACCTTTCAGTTGTCCAAATGGCTTTTGCCATTTGATCGTTAAATCAACCATAGCTAATTTCAATTCAATAACTCTTTTACAAATCTTGTGTTACAGAAATGTTAATGCCTTTTACACTTTGTTTAAACATGTGTGCTAATGTTATGTAATTATTTTTCATTCATGAAGCAATGCTTTCAGATTCATTGTAATATTAAAGAATAAAGTAATAAATATTAAACTGTATAGTGAACTAAGCAGATTTATATGTGTTGAATTGATATGCTTGAAGAACATTGCAAAATATAGAAATGTACGCCTTACAATAATTCTAATGACTATCAATATCGTCATTAGAGTTAATAAACATGAGAGCATGAGTAATTGATTGAGAAATTGTATCATTAAATTTGAATTTTGCTGTGTCCCTTAAGTGTACTGAAATATTAAAGTCATATTGATATTGATATATTGAATGCTGCCTATTCTATTATTGACTCGTCTGTTCTTGTTATTCGGTACTTTAATTTAGTCTCCTGCCAATTTTAAGCTTTTTTCTTTCTATAAGTATAGAGTAATTCCGAATATAAATTATTGAGTTTTTTAAGATGCACAATGTCTTTTTCTAGCAAATTTTCTGTCACATCTATAATAAAAAAAAATACCTCACACTTCTACACATATTCTATCTTTGTATTGCACATTTTCGGCTTGCTCCTGAATACCAGCAAACCTATTTCTAGTTATCTTCATAGAATCTTATACAACTGTTATCAAATACCACAAATACCATTTATGTTATTCTTATAATTGTTTATTAACGATCAGGCCATATACCTACTTTCCTACTTGATTATCAGACAATATATTATTTACTACTTATTACTACTTACTTATAACAATTATTATTAAACAATTACTTTTAACAATCTTCTTTATTTAGTTTTACCGACATTTTTCTCTAAGTTGCACCTTTAATTCAATTTAAGTCATGCATTAAGTGATACTTCGAAATGCGAATTATTTTTAAACAAAATCTAAAATTTCTAAATAAAATATATTTGTTTCATTTATTAATTGTTTAATTTCTTATTAATAAATAGGAAAACGGCCTTTAAGTTTAAACTTAACTCCATAAGCCCGTCAATATAATTTTAATAAATTCCTCCTTATTTAGTAATCTTATACACTTAAAAGATGTATGATGCGAACTTAAAATTGTTCGCCTGTGCAATATACATACTGCAAACACATACAATGCATACAACGGAGAGACGAGTTCATTGCTTTACGTCAAAAGTTGAATTCGTAAATTCTTATCTTTTAATTTACGCAATGCATATTTACAAAGAAGAGAAGCAGGTAAATAAAATTACAAGGTCGTATAGTATACTACTAGCGATGCGATGGATAGATAGAGTTAGATTGTGCGGAGCGGAGGGCGCTAATATTTACTGTCTTACTCTTGCCGTGCGGGGTATCGTAACTGACCCAGTTCTTTTTTCTTTGAGTGTACCTATAGTATTATTTATGTTTTATTTTTTCTGTGTATGTTTGTAGGTTACATAGAAAACTAATAGTGTTAAAAAGTTAAAAGCGTATACTTACACTTAAAATATATCTGCATGAGTACATATATTAATTTTCGCCAATTTCTTTTAAGCAGACACCTCTTTCAAGCGGACAAATTTGAGGTGGCGAAGGTGTTTGCTTAATACAGAGTATATTGTACTTAGATCATTTAGTATTTGATTTTATTATACTAATATACAAGTGCATTGCAAATAACGAAGACAACTTATTATAAAAGTTATAACATATACCTGTTATGTCTGTAGGCCATCCTTTCAATTTCTGTTAATAATACTTGCATCTGTGCTAATCTTACATCATGACGTCGAGGATTATACAATAAGTGTGTGGTTGCCACAATAAACTCGGCATGGTTGTTTTCCTTAGGTGCAAAAGTAGCAATAATACCAACATTATCTCTATCTAAGATTGTAACATTTGGTTGGCGATACTCAACAGTGGTATATTCGACTAAATTAAATAAATTTGACTTATAATAAATTGCACAGCCATCAGTTCTAATCCCTGTTCTCTGTTTATAAATACCCTTATACCCTAGAAAATAATCTCTCTAAGTATACGTGTGTTTCCTGCTTCAGCATTTTTGAAACATGCTAACCTAATCCTTCCAAAGTATTATAATACTTGCGTATGTGACTCTGTTGTACTTCTTGTAGACAAATGATCTATAGAAACAAAATAAAAGTATTTTGCATTTACACCTAAAAAATTCAATCATACTTCACACTTATGCGATTTTATATCCCGAAGAATATTATTCCACCGTACTTCCCATTCCAATGTTTGTAGATCGTTAGCCCTGTATAATTCTGGATGATCCACTAGTAAATCCTGGGCTAAAACATTGTATGTCATGACTTTAAACATAACACCAGGATTTTTCCTCCGCTAAGCTTCTTTAAAGTCTTTCCCAATGTTGTCAGTTGCCAATCTCGTACACCTTAAAACCACATTCATTATATTTTTGAACAATAAACAATTCCAATTGTACCATTCAGAGACATATTAGATGATGTTCTATTAATGTCAATCTTCCATGCACCATTACGATCCTTATAGCTGTTAAAACACATATTACTTAGTTGTTGACATGGCACAGCAGATTCAGATAATGAACGATAAAAAGGATTCATAACAAAGCAACTAGACATGTTAAAACCATTATTAAAGACATGAGAAGAATGCATATTATGCTGCCAGTTCATTCGAATACCATTATAATATTGTTGATAGAAAAGGTATGGATACTCCGTAAAATTGCAAGCGCATGCTGCTTCATTATTCACTTGCATACTCTGAACTTTATTCTTAGGTTTAGATTTGTGTTCAAAGTTACTTGAATTTTTGACAGATATATTAGTATCTATACTTCCCTTATGTTTTTCTTCACATTTGTTTCTTCTCTTTTGTACACCTGATATACCAGAACTCCTGCTATTGCAACTAGCCCGCTCGCAAGCACCAAGTGAATCGTTCTCTGTTTTAGAAAATAACATATTACTTTCCTTCAATTTTATATTAGACATTTTACAGAAGATATGTTTTTCATCTAATAATTTTCGCATGCTAAGCTTCACTAACAGATATCCATTTGTCTGCTGATTAGGTTAAGTTAAAAAATACGTATACTTTTTAGATGATAAAAATAAAGAAACCAGTGAGAAATACTATTCTTTCTTTAGAAAATAGTCCAATATTCGAAAGTCGTTTCACTTACGTAGGGCATACTGAAGTTTGATTTAATATAATTATAATCAATTCATGTCGTTATTTATTCTTTTCGTTGAAATGATTGAAATCACATTTTTTGATAAGCACGAAATTTAGAGGGCGGAATATTTTAGTATTGTACGCAGCAAAATGTTTTGAAGTAAAAGTTGGCAGACCTTGACATCAACACAGTTGAACATAAAAACAACCAACTGATGAACAAACAAATCGACGAAATCACACGAAATGTAGCAAAATAGAATAATGGTGAATGGCAACGCTGTTGCAATCAGTTCAAATGTGATAGTGTGACTGAAATTAAAATGTCATCAAAAGTCGTGAAATTTGAGATTATAGACCAGTTATAACTCACTAATTCCAATTAATAAAATACATTTCTTGTTCTTGTAATGCTTTATTCTAAATAATCTTCAGATAATACAACTTGAGTTTCCACATGTACATTTTTACATTACTTGTCTTTTTTTTATATTGCAGATACCTACCGCACATTTTATTTTAAAATGTATGTACTTAAAATTACACCAACATAGGTATACCTATATCTGCAACAGCTGTCCCATACTTATAAGTATAACATGTTATATATTATAATATAGATTTCATGTTTGCTGCGGGTGATAAAAGTCTAATTTAACAAAAACAGTTGTAACTATTATAAATATATCAACAAATTTTATCAAAAACAAACACTATTTTTTATCTTCAACCATTTCCTTTTTCTCATCTAATAGTGCACTATTGATTCCAGCCTTTTTCAGTTCTTCTATTAAATCACCCGATTGGTGCATTTGTAATAAGATATCACAGCCTCCAACAAACTCACCATTAATAAAAACCTGTGGAATAGTTGGCCAATTGGAGTACTCTTTTATACCTGCAATAAAAAGATACGAGTCAAGTTTCACTTCATTGTGAGTAAAAAATGTAATTACCTTGCCGTAACTCTTCATCCGTTAGTACATCGTGTGCCTCATATTTTACCCCGTGCATTCTCATAATTTGAACTACAGCATTACTAAAACCACAACGGGGTTGCTCCGGCACCCCCTTCATGAAGACAACAACTTTATTACCTTCTACCAAATTTTTTATATTATCTGCAATTTTTGTACTCAGGTAATAACAAAAAGGTAGATCTAATTTTAATAGCTTTGGAGATTTCATTAGAATATTCATTTTTGATTGTAGTTTTGTTTTTATTAGACCTAACCTAATATTAAATAGAACAGTCACAGTTTATCACTATACGTATCATACGTATATTGTACGTCACAGTTCTACAATCGACCTTGCCCATACCTTGTCAAATTGTGCGACAGCAACTTCAAATTCCCGAAACTAAAATATACATATTAAAATGGCGGTAAATTTGGATTAAAGATTTAGTAAATGGGTAATTTTTTTAATTATGTGAAATATTCACCAAGGATTCACACACAGGATGAGGCATTAGTGCGTCAAAGCGCAATATATTCATTAGTATTATAAATATCGCAAAACGTTATGCACAAAAATCCAGTTAAAGCTACATATTTTTAAATTATTTTCATATATACAGAGTGTTTCATATTGCCAGGGTAAACCAATCATATCATTTTCTTAAATGAGACATATATATTATCATATTTAGATTAAGCATGTCTTCCTCATTCCTTCGATATCAGATTTCATTGTGTTATACCGAGTACCTATTTCAGAAGTCTTGCCAATTTTGTCTAAAATTCATTGCGTGTTCAACAACGGTTCAACGTCCTGTATATTCCACACAAATAGCTTGAAATTGTTTTTGTACTGGAATGACTTCTTTATATTGTTACAGTTTTATAGCAAAGTGCATGATATTGCGAAAACTGTGTACAGGACGATTCAAAACACAAATATATTATTTTGTGCCTGGTAAAATCCAGTCTCGGATAATATTTGACAGGGTTTCGCGTCCTCGATCTTCCACAGGCACCAAAAATAAACGTCTTGTCTCCTTTTGTACCCTCTAAAAACCCATTGACCCTCTACGCGATGCCCTCTCACATATTCTTGAAAATTTTCCGATTTTTTTTTGTATTTTATTTTTACGATTATCAGCAAAGAACGCAAAAAATTAATTACGCTTTCGATTGCTATTGTTCCCTAGGATAACAAAAAACAACATTTCGGTTTCAAATTCCTACTTCCCTGTAAAAGTAACTTTACCCCTTTTTTTATTCTCGGTATATTAAAATTGAAGACAAGAGGAGTCATGTAGTAATCTATTAGTTGCTATTAGTAATACACATGGATGTATTATATATGGATAGCGCCTAATATACTAAACAAGCGCAGCGCATTGACTCCAACATTAGAGTGAGAGGTTGCACAAGTGAGATAGAGCTAGAATAGGAAAAGGATTCATATACGCCCATAAGATTTACATTGTTATTTTGGTTTCGTTTAGGTATTTATCCGTTTATCTCGTTTAATATTGATCGGATACCGACTTAAATATATGAAATGCGTAGCGGAATAAATAGAGAATAACTTGTAGTTTTGGTTTTTATTATAGATACCTAAGTAAATACTATTAAATATATTAAGAAAGCCCATCAGTGCGTTTCCCCATATAGGTATGAAATATATGTTAAATCTTCGGCACAAATAATATATAACACTTACCTTTTAGCGTTATATGGGTAAGGTGGTGCATAAAAAAAATATTCGTAAGCAAGATTTTCCCAATATATTAAATGAAATTGATTTTTAAAGAGATTTATGGGATATTCATAATCTTTGTGCCAAAAATCACAAAACCGTTTTCAATATCTTTGTCTCAGGTATTGGCGCGTGAAATATACAATTACCATAAACTAAAGGAATACATAAAATTCGTATAATGAGCATGAAATAAACTAAATTAAAAATTAATTCTTATTAACAAAGAACAAAAATGTATTTCTCAAATTTAAACAAACATTAAAATATTAATTTATTAAAACTTAAACTAATACAAAATTATTTATTGGTGTTTAAATATTACCATCTTTGTATGCATCGGCCTAATTCTTACGCCTCCTGCATTAATGGTGTTATTGTAGTGATGCAATCTCAAAATGAAATAATTGTGTAAAGTTAGTTTAATTAATTGGTAATGGTGCGAATTTAATGATTGTTGTTCATAAAAGTGATTCTGCAAGTTTTTAAAATAATATAACGCTAAAAGGTAAGTATTATATATTATTTGTGCGGAGGATTTAACATATATTTCATACCTATATGGGGAAACGCATTGATGGGCTTTCTTAATATATTTAATAGTATTCACTTAGGTATCTATAATAAAAACCAAACTACAAGTTATTCTCTATTTATTCCGCTACGCATTTCATATATTTAAGTCGGTATCCGATCAATATTAAAAGAGATAAACGGATAAATATCTAAACGAAACCAAAATAACAATGTAAATCTTATGGGCGTATATGAATCCTTTGTCTATTCTAGCTCTATCTCACTTGTGCAACCTCTCACTTTAATGTTAGAGTCAATCCGTGAACAGAATGCGCTATCCATATAATAATACATCCATGGTAATACACATGGATGTATTATTATATGGATAGCGCATTCTGTTCACGGATTGACTCTAACATTAAAGTGAGAGATTGCACAAGTGAGATAGAGCTAGAATAGGAAAAGGATTCATATACGCCCATAAGATTTACATTGTTATTTTGGTTTCGTTTAGGTATTTATCCGTTTATCTCGTTTAATATTCATCAGATACCGACTTAAATATATGAAATGTCTAGCTAAATAAATAGACAATAACTTGTAGTTTGGTTTTTATTATAAATACCTACGTAAATACTATTAAATAATATAATAAAAAATTGTATCAATGCGCACCGTTAGTACATAGGCTATAAGACATTGACAGTTTTTTTTTGTTGCAAACTAGACATTGAATAAAATCTAGTTGTTATTAGTATACAGGGATATCTCAGCAGACCGTTCATTAGAAGTTTATAGGGTACGGGCCAAAATATAAATTGGAAAAATCACAATTATATATTCAATGAAAATATTAGATTTCTAGCGCTTCCGGTTATACCGGAAGGTGCCATCTACTTTGTTAGTTTTAATGGAACATCCTGTATATTTTTACATATTTGGATTTACCTATCTTTAAGCTTTATAAATACCTTTAGTATTTTTTAATTTGATTCAGGCGTTTTGTAGTTATTAGAATTTTTCTAAAAAAAATTGCTATAGCGGACATTTATTCAGAAAATCAGAGAACACTGGATTTTTCGGATATCAATTTAGAATTCATAAGATGCTTAAATAACATGCTGGACTATATTTTAGCGCCGAGAACGGTTACCTACATTGCGTGGTTACCGGACGTTAACTCTTTCAAACTTTTTAGAACCATAACTCAATTTTTTCAAATGGCATCCCCCATATTTTATTTGACAGAGGGGACAAAATCCCCGAGGCCCGGGCTTTCGGGGGCCCGATTAAAATAAGCAACTAGAGATGTTGTCTCATTATGCAAGGTTGCTGAATTAATATTTAAACAGCACCCAAATTACTCCTGTAGCCATATAATTCAAATACTTGTTTTACAAACTTTAAATTTAAATGATTATTTTAATGCATAATCACTTTTATGAACAACAATCATTAAATTCGCACCATTACCAATTAATTAAACTAATTTTACACAATTATTTCATTTTGAGATTGCATCACTACAATAACACTATTAATGCAGGAGGCGTAAGAATTAGGCAGATGCATACAAAGATGATAAGATTTAAACACCAATAAATAATTTTGTATTAGTTTAAGTTTCAATAAATTAATATTTTAATGTTTGTTTAAATTTGAGCAATACATTATTTTTCTTTGTTAATAAGAATTAATTTTTAATTTAGTTTATTTCATGGTCATTATACGAATTTTATGTATTCCTTTAGTTTATGGTAATTGTATATTTCACTCGCCAATACCTGAGACAAAGATATTGAAAATGGTTTTGTGATTTTTGGCACAAAGATTATGAATATCCCATAAATCACTTTAAAAATCAATTTCATTTAATATATTGGGAAAATCTTGCTTACGAATATTTTTTATGCACCACCTTACCCATATAACGCTAAAAGGTAAGTAGGTATTATATATTATTTGTGCGGAAGATTTAACATATATTTCATACCTATATGGGGAAATGCATTGACGGGCTTTCTTAATATATTTAATAGTATTTACTTAGGTATCTATAATAAAAACCAAAGTACAAATTATTCTCTATTTATTCCGCTACGCATTTCATATATTTAAGTCGGTATCCGATCAATATTAAACGAGATAAACGGATAAATACCTAAACGAAACCAAAATAACAATGTAAATCTTATGGGCGTATATGAATCCTTTGCCTATTCTAGCTCTATCTCACTTGTGCAACCTCTCACACTAATGTTGGAGTCAATGCGCTGCACTTGTTTAGTATATTAGACGCTATCCATATATAATACATCCATGGTAATACATCTTGCTTAACCTATTATTCACTGCTACAGTTACTTTGGTTGCATCAATTTTAATGATCATCATCACATAATGTTCAATTTCTTACGTTCCCTATTGTAGGCAATATCTTCAGTAGAATACATGAATACAGAGTGAAACGGAAAACCGGTTTGGTCACCATACTACAATTATTTAAATATTTATATCAATTCATATCTTGTATGATTTATGAAATTTGCAATGTCGTTTAGATTATAAGATAAGAATTATATAAATATCTTAGGAGGATAACTATTGATAAATGATATAAGAAATACGTGGCAGAATTCATCTTTGTTATGATTACTTTCTTGATAATTTCTGACGTATATGTATTTGTGCGTATCCTGTATTACTCCTACTGTAAACGTAGCATAAAAAGCCATTTTCAAATATAAACCAATACAAACAAGTTAGATAAAGTAGAGATAGTAGACAAAATTGAAGGTAATCCACACATTCACATATTTGTCATAATTATTAATTATCTGCTTTAAACAACAACCAACAGACACAAAACAGGCTTTGTATAAACTATTTCAGATCTGTTAATAGCAATTGAATGTAAACATACAGGTAAATTACGATATTTTATTTTATTCCAATACCTTTTATCTTTTTGTTTTAGTGAAAATGGACCACGAAAAGTTAGACTTATTTAGTTTACTTTTAAAAAATACCTACGAAGATACTGTACACATAGATGTAGTACAAGTAAAACGGGAAAAGATGCTTGTGCGATTAGAAATATTAAGAAAAGCTTGTAAAGATAAGGAATATGATAAAGCTAATTATGTTTTGCTAGATATTTGTGACAAAGTGCTAAATGATCCTTATTCTGATGAGTATAACATGAAGCAGGTAGAAGTTGATATGGTTGTATTTTCATCAGCTGTAATGAGCATAAGCGTTCGACATTACGATCGTGTCAAGCAAATCATGACAGGTTTGATTATGAAGTACCGTAACCCCATATTCTATTATCTTTTGGGACTTTCCTATTTTTATGATTTATCGTAAGTATAATATACATTTTGAGTGTTTATAATGAAACAAAATGCTTTGTGAAATAAATTACAATTAATTCCAAGAAATTAGGCCGCGAACGCTGCTGTACTATTTGCTGAAGTACTTATGTTGAAATTATGTGTAACTTACAAAAAGGAGAAACTATGTGTTATATCAATGGGTATATACAACTACATTTAGTCTTATTTTGTGAACTGTTAATATTTCAGTATCTAAATTTTATATTCTATTTCTTGTTTGAACAATCATATGCATAATATTTATTTTACCCCAAATTCATTGGAAGTCATGCACAAAAGAAAAGTCGTATGATTTTTATCAAAATTTAAGTACATATTGATTTTGATTGCAACAGTAATAGTAGAATTTGTACTTATGTGATATTATATTTTCCCACAAAAATTCAGGTCATTTTTCATCTTATATTTGAGATACTGAAACAATAAAGCTTATTTATTTTTTAATTATTTATTTTGATTGTTGTAACTGTTATCATACAGTCATTAAGATAAGCATTAAAAATTATTTAATAATCTAAACACATGATGAAGTAACCTTGATATAATATAATTATAATAAGATGATTTTGCCAGTCGCTGATATAATTCATAACATATTGTCTTCCACTACTAAAGTGTAGTACGTAAGCGTTGATCTATTTTGATTAAATTTTTAGAAATCGTGTATTTCATTTGTTGTGTTCATTATACTGTACAAATCATGCACCTATGGTCGGTGCTTGGTTTAGTCAAAAACTTCAATACCATAACAACTAGGATAGTGCTCTCCTCGACATTTTGTAGAAAATTTCGTGCTCTACAAAAAAGGTCTTACAACTTTTCTTGATAACTTATACAGTTAAAGCTGGATTCGCAAAAATAACCATAATTGTCCCGTTCTATGCAGACGTAGGCTTAACGACAAACGATATCAAAAACTTTTAAGACTTTTTTGTAGAGCATGAAATTTTCTCAAAAAAAGTCTGTGAGAGTACTATTCTGTTATAGTTTTTAAGCTATCGAGCTAATTCTGTTCGTGATTAAGCCAAGCCCCGACTATAGGCGCAAGATTTGTACTGTATATGTCTCAACAACAAATGGTAGCTCTATCGGAGTATCGATGTAGAGAAATGTATATTATTATGAATGTATGTAGTATGAGGTGTACAAAAATTACATCTATGGAAAGTTTCTAGTGATATCTCAATTTTTATCAGCGTCATCTGCTAGCTCTGCAGAGAAGTTCTGTAGTTTCTTGTACTATTCTTTCTTATTTTCCTATCAGTAACATCTTAAGCCGATCCACTGGCGTAGCCGTAGTAATAACTTATGGCCAATCGATACCTACCTTCTACAATTAACGCAAACTCTTAGTGGATGCTAAGGCAGGAATCATGATTATCCTTCTCGTTAGCTTTAGTGTGACTTCTTTTCATCTATACTATTTGTGAGTACCATCCTTGCAGTTTTGTTGCTTTCGTCTTAAGCCGATACTTTGCAAACTCGTATATACATATATACAGGGTGTAAGTGGTTTGAGTGCCATAATTATAATGTAGTGTAGACTGAATGAAACTGAACCGAATATCTTGATAAATTTTTAGCCTGTCACCTACGGTTTCCAAGATAAGTAAATACTTAGTTACCAAAAGTTGGCAACACCGCGCTTAAAAAAGTTAAATGTCCGTAGACGGAGGATTTACCGCGATTACAATAATTAACAGCATGTCATGATATTACCGTGTAGTATAGCGCACCGTCGTGTTAACACCCTAACACTTTACACAGTACTAATGTTAATAATTCACTAAAATATCGTTTGATGTAACTTAGAGCATTTGTATTCATATTGAAACGAAATAAATGACACGAATCATACGATTAATTGTATGCGGTAGTTTATTCTTTAAAAGTGCAACGTCTGCAATTTTCTTATCGACGCCGCAGCCTGCAGCTGCTGTGAAACATATCTGTTGACATCTGTATGACTGCCTAAGATAGCACGATTTAAAACTTTGCTTTTGTTTTTCTGGAAAGCTATTTATTTTAACACCTACTTCATGATAAACTTTTTTAATCCTATTTACTTGCTCTATATGCTGGGAAAATTATGGCAGTCAAACTTCTTACACCCTGTATATATAATCCAATAATCTCTACCATAACAATGGTGTAGGGCGTTTATCTTCTTCTAGCTTTTTATAATCGTTTTCCATTCATTTCTATTCCTTGTCATGTTCTTCGCTTCTCTCCATGTTTTGCCTTTCCTTCCCAGTATTTATGCTATGACATCATTCCTTGTTGTCCTTGGCCTTCCTCTTCTTTTTTTCATTATCCTTGCTTGCCATGTCCTTCTTGTTTGCTGTCTTTATTCAATGTATTCTAGCATTGACTGCATTTTTAATTCCTTTTGTATTTCCAAGTTTCTTATTCTATCCATCCTTGTAACTCCTCTTCTTAAATATTTTATTTGTACTGCCTGTAATTTATTCTTTTGTCTTCTATTTAATATCCAGGATTCACAGCCATATGTTAATATCGGTCGGTCTATTGCCTTATATACTTTTAGTTTTGTTTCACGGAATATCTCTTTTTTGTTAATGAAATTATTCCTCATGCTATGATACAGCTTTGTTGTTTTTTCTATTCATTGATTAATCTCTACGTCCTGGGTCCTTTTTCCATCAATTCTTACTTCCAGGTACTGAAATGTTCTTACTTGTTCCATTTCAATTCCTTCTATTTCGATTTTTGTGTCTTATTCATTGTCATTCCACTGTCTTTTAGTGTCGTGTTCCATATTGCTAGGTTACGTTTCAGATCTTCCTCATTGTCGGCTATAATTACTACATCGTCTGCGACTGCCCCTTCCGAAACTTCGACTGCCTTCAAGTTAAGGTGTCCAACTCTGATCTTTCCAAGGAATCCAGAATATCTTTAAAAATTATATTTGACATCAGGCAATCGCGTTTTAGTAGAATATAAAACACAATGAGTTCTATTGGACAACGAATACATTTTTTTGTTAAAAATATTAGAATTTATACGTTTTTGCAGACATTTACATATTTGCAACCAATTACTAAAGTTTACTAAATAATTAGCGAAATTCGCGGATATGGCCTAGGAACCGCATGTTGTATTGAAAATTTTCTAGCAGTTTATAGTAAATCTTTATATGTATTGCGAATTGTGAAAAATGGAATTTCTTAGATAAGGAAACAAAATCATCTACAGGTGAAAAATCGCACGATGTTGAAAGAAATGAGTTATTACCAAGAAATCTATTGTGTGGTCGTGAATATACAGGGTGGTTCACCGGCAATTGCAACGATCGATTATGGGAAAACTATAGCTAAGAATGATCTGAAATTTTGGTACTATACTAAAGTCGATGGGGGCCACTCGCCTAAAATATGGCGGCGCTTCGGGATATACCGGAAGTAAGCACCAACTTCGTTATTTTATAATTTAAGCGCCCCGGCATAACTTATTGTAATTATTATAAGGTAAATGATTTTTATTCGACAACTGACAATTTATAATATTGTAAATGCTATCATGGTTAACTAATAAAAAAAAACTAATGCAAATAGTATGTATTGTAGAAGATAAAAATACTAACTTGCCAATATTTCGAAAACTATCCATTTTTATAATAGACATGTTTATACAAAGTTACCCTTATTTTGAATGCCGAACAAGATAAAATTACAAAAATTGCCACTTTCCATTTAAAAAAATTGACTTTCGGTAATTTTTCCGATTTCATTTTCGGACGTATATTTCGAACACTCTGTATGAATAATTGTAACAATTTTATACAAATAGTATTTAATTAGGTCATTTACTTGAGAAACCTTACTTCAAAATAAATAACTAATCCTTATATGGAAAAAGTGCAATTGATTATCTGCCTGCAAACGTCAAATTTAGCATAAGAATGTAAATAAATCAAAAAGGGTTAGACTTAGGTATATGACATTATACATGAAATATATTTAAAATTTTACGTAGAATCTAAAAACGTGTCAATATACAGGGTATTCTATTTAAAATAACGAAGTTGGTGCTTACTTCCGGTATATCCCGAAGTGCCGCTATCTTGAAAATATTTTAGGCGAGTGGCCCCCATCGACTTTAGTATAGTGCCAAAATTTCCGATCATTCCTAGCTATAGTTTTCCCACAATCGATCGTTGCAGTTCCTTGTGAACCACCTTGTATGTCTGTCAGAGTAACTTTTGAAAGATGTAGTCTAACAGAATCTTGTAAATATGCAGTTTAAAGTTCGTCATTATGGAATAGGTTTATAAACGATTCAAGGATACTGTTGCGATATACTTCTATATGGGACCAATTAATTCTCTGTACAGTGCTACCCATATTCCAATTTTTAAAGCGTGTAGAGTAATTTCGCGAAAACAATAATAAGTATTCTCAATATCCAAATGCATCTTTTGATAATTGACATATCGAGTTAGATGAAACCAAGTCTCATGAATAAAAAAGTATTTTATTCAGATGTTTACTAATATTACTATTAAACAAACAGTCTCTGTACACGGCCCAGAGGAAACAGTTTATAGTAAATTTACATTTTGTAAGGTAGTATTTGAAAGAGCTTTTTAACAACAGCTTATGTCGATCTTATGTTTAAATTTAATTTTTGAGATGTCAGTCTTACAAAAATAGTTGAAGCTTTGTAGATGCGTGACTTCTTGCTTGATCGTTATTGTTGTTTGTATGATAGGGTGTTGTAATTTTTTATTTGAATTATTACTTCAAAACAGTATTATTTTAAAAATTCACCGGAAAAGTTGTTACTCAACGATGCGCTTTGAAAATCGATCGAGTATCGAAATTTTTCCTTATAATCATTTATAGTCCGTTGCGATAGAGTTTGGTGTCGTCCTCTGCGCGATGAATTATGTCATACACAGTTTAACATTAAGACGTTTTCTCGCGAGAGTAACTACAACTAATCACGGTTATATGCAGTTATGGTTAGTTAAATAATTACATCATTAATATACATTGCGAAAATATGAATACTTATGTTTTGTAGATAAAATAAATAACTTCTGTTATGATCCAAAGGATTGAAAATTGATTTTACTGAGGTTTGTAGAAATGTCTATATATATCTGTCTGTATAAATGATATAGCTAAATTAACTTTGATAATCATCTTTTTGTTGTTAATATAGAAAGTAACTTTATCAATCGTCCTTTCATTTTTTAAAGTTAACCGGCGAATATTACAAGCAAAAACGGAATATTGGCTTATCACAAGCGGAGGAGAGATCGGTGGTTAGATCTAACCACAAGTAACATCTTTACTTGTGACTTCATGAATTTGTCGCGAAAGTGGAAACCACAAGTAACTGTATATAACGTCTAGATAGTTAGCTCACGAAAAAAAACGTCTATAATGATATCGTTGTCATAAAACACTTCCTTTGTGAGATCGCTACATACCACTTTACAGTATATCAGATATCAATCCTTATATGTATATTATATACGATATAACATACGATTTCAAAATTTTTGCACGTAGCATGAATTTTGCATAATATTCACCTTTTACAGTACATCCTCAAAATGATAAACAAGTGGCCATGATTTTGTCCAACAGATGGGCGATTCCATACTTTGTTTTTTTGACTTAGACTCAAAATGATGAACTCAAGTTTTATCTACTATAACATTTTTTTGCAAAAAAAATTGCTGGATCTCGTTAAATTCATCTCAGCAGTAACTTGATGGATGCGCTTTATATCTCTATACGTTTTTGAAACCCAATTCGTCGTGCAACATTTTCAACTAAAAAGCCACGTATGTCCATTATACACCTAACAATAATTCTTTTATCATCTAGTACAATATCGTGAACCAAATTTATATTGTCTTAAGTAATCAAGTTTTGAGGGGCCCAGCATCTGGTGAATGTTTCCAGGACTCCCTTCGCAGTTTAAAATCACGTGACTACTATTTTATTATAGCTACTGCTTCACTTTTATGCACTTTCGTTAAATTACGAACACATTAAGAGAAATAAACTAATATTTTGTATATGCGAAGAGACAGAAAAATGATATTTTACATTTACTAATAACGCCAATAAATGATGCATCAGTCAACGCCAACTATGCTGGTGGCAATAAATATTGTACCTCCCTAATAGTGTAAATATTTTCTTTTATTTCTGCATCATTCACTTTGCTATTTTAGTAAATTATAAAAAATAAAAATCATTTCAAGGTTCAAAGAAGCTCAACAACAATTCAATGTTGTAATGCAACTTTTGTCAGAAAATAGAAGTACAAAATTTCCGTGGCCTGATACCGATATAATGATAATTAGAATTGGTGCTGATAAAATAAAGGAATACACTACAGTCTTTATCAACGCTATTACATCAATCAAAGACACTAAGAAGATAAAAAGTTTAAGTATGTGATTAGTAATTTTCTGTGATGGTATAAGGTTTATTTAATGATTTTTTTAGCTTTCACTGAGAGGATAGAAACAATTGGAATTTCGAGGTCACATCATAATTCTTCACTAAATTTGAATGTTGGCATTGGACATTTTATACAATATGAGATCTATCCACATATTCAGGCTATATTAGGCGACCTTCTCAAATTCGATAAAAGGTATGGTAGTCCTATTTTTTTTGTAATGTATGTTCATTAAAAAAGCATACTTTGAATAAATAATAGAATTAAATACCATCATCTATATTATAATCTAACGAATATTGGCCAGAGAAATGATTTGCTATTAATCACTGATAATCAAGTATAATTTCATAGATTGAAATTATATTTATTTTTCACTATGATTTCCTGGCGCTACAATGATGGAGAGCCCCTATGCCTTCATAAAATTCAGAGCTATCAAATCTATAGAGATAGACATCTATAGCCACATCGTCATGTATTAAAAAAATTGGCTGCTACATAGATCTTCTAGTCTCTTGAAGATGCAATCATAACTTTTCGCATCCAAAGAAGTGGAAGTTTTTCTATAAATGGAAAAAAAAACGTTCCCTTCGTTGTTGCAGCGGAATCAATGTAATGCTACTCTCTAAATGTTCGTTTTATTTCTGATGTATGGCAATGATTCTAAGTTTTACAAACTTCAAAGAATCATCAGAAATTGAATTTCGTCAATTTTTTATCAATGTTGAGTAATCGTGATTCACTGCACGACAGGAAACCCGCACATATAAAACTCTTATAAGGTTTTTTTAGTTACGTAATTTAAAATCCAAATTAATAATTTTTTTTAGGATTCATATACACAAAACCCATTTGCCTTTCATTCTAAATATGAAGTATTTGTTAAGGTTCTAAAAATAGAAATAATTAAAATTAAACAATTCGGTTATAGTTCGTCTATAATTTATCCCTGCTAATAAACTTAAGTAGAATCATACAGTTAATTACATTTCACTTAAAATTCATTTAGAAAATGTAATTTGTGTATTATCTTATGATAAGAAATGGAGAAACCAGCTGGTTGAAAACTGGTTTAATTATTCATATGTATGGCAATACATTATCATAATTTTTATGTAAACAAAATAAGTATTATATGTTATAGTAAAGCTATTCCTACTTAAAGGAAATTACTCATTAACAATTCTATTGTGAATAATGAAAATTGTTTTAACAATACTACGTTCGAAGTGCAGAGGCAATTAATTAGCACATACACTAATGTCACCGGATGAAGTTGACGAGAGGAAAAAATCTATATTTCTAATTACATGACAAATACATTTAATAGAATCTGCTTATGGAACGATCTAGTTCACATATATACATATAGTTTTAATAAACTAAGAAAATTAGTATCTTGCATAAAATTCTTTTGTAGCTTTATCGCCGTGTTATTACAGTGACTAATGCAATGCTAACAAAGCAAATATTTTAATGTACCACAGATGTACTAGAAATTGAACAAAAAATATCTGTTTCTATCTAAAATAACAAAGGTAATAGGAACATCCGGTTAAACCGAAAGTGATAAAATGTTTTTGGTAATATAAAATTGAAAATTATAAATAACAGACTTATGTAGAAAACAATATTTTGTATTGTTATAAGTAATGAATATAGAGGAATAAGAATAGACACAGACCAACGGTTAGCAAGGAAACCCAAAATCCGGCGATATAATACATCTCTATACGAAGTTGCATTGTTCAAAGCGAAGTCTCAAATTTCGAAAAAATCAACATCTCTGCAACACTTTGACTAGAAAGTCTAAATCTGGTACACTAAAATCACTGGTTAATAAAAAGTCAAATGCAGCATTCGAAAGTATTAATTAAAGGCTCCCTCATTCTGCATGACTATGTAGCACCTCGAACCATAGCTCCTTCATCATACATTATATCAAAAAAAGTCTAAGAGCAAAATTGTCTCCCTAAAATATTTTTGGTCACCAGTGGCGTGCCGTATTTCAGTGGCGTGTCAAACCTATGTTCTCTCGAAGAGTACTTATTTTTCTTATATAATGTCATACCCTTAACTTTAGCGGTTTCGCTATTATAACGGTTTTTTCTTCGCAGTTAAACCGTACTTCGAATTTTATTTTTACAGGGACTAAATAGTACCGGCGTTTCAGTTTCGAATTTAGAGATAGACTAAGACCTCTTCTATCTACCCATAATTTTTTTTCAAGTGATTTATGGAAATATCATTTTTGATTGGGCTTTGTAAATTGTCATTTTATTCTAAAATATCAAATGAAAACCATATAAAAAAAATACATCGTTGGATAACTGAAATTCCAAATTTTCTATTTGTAAAAAAATAACACATTTCATAACAAAATTAAAACGAAAAGATAAGTTGTTAGATCAATTTGTCGAAAAATGTTATTTTTCAAAATCAATTCTGTCATGCTAAAACCAAGAATACCCTTGGTAAGGTGCAAAGGTGAGCATGTGTATGCATCACCGGAGCAATGGGAACATGCCCAATCGCGACCCTAGAGGTCATCCTAGACCTCAGATCTCTTCACCTAGTAGTGGAGGGAGTGGCCCGTGCGGCAATGTACCGACTAGCCAGAGCGGGGTCGGAAGGGAGCGGGACTCTATGCCAAGAAGCCTTGCTATCCATGGCGGGACTCTCCCCACTTTCGGATCTGCCAAACGATGAAATGGTTAGGAAACACATCTTCGAAAAGAACTTTTCAACGAAGTTGAGTAACAAGAGAGAATGGGAAGGAGAATCCTCCACCTACTCCCTAAAAGCAAACACCATCAAATAGTATACGGATGGGTCCAAAACTGAAAAAGGAACAGGTGCAGGGGTATTCGGGCCAGGAACCAAATACTCAGAGCCGATGCGAATATACAAGTCCCAGTGTCTTCCAGGCAGCGATTAATGCGATTGGAAGATGTGCTCAGGCGAATCTTGATAGAAACTATCGGAAGGAGAGCATTGCAATCTTCTCCGACAGTCAGGCAGCCTTACTGACGCTGAGTTCTAACATCATCAGCTCCAAGTTATTTTGGAAATGCCGGGATAAACTAAACAACCTGAGCAAAGAAAACAATGCTGCATTATGCTGTGTACTAGCACACACTGGAATCAGTGGCAATGAGAAAGCTAATCTGTTAGCAAAGGAGGCCGCCACAACTTCTTTTGTGGGACCGGAACCATTCTGTGGAATAGGGATGAACACCTATAAGAAATAACTTAAAGACAGGGAAGAGGACGTCAGAGCTTCCTCTGGCACAATCTTCCTGGTCTGAGACATACCAAGGTATTCCTTGAAATTTCAACAAGCAGAAAGTAAAACTATGCTAGAACTAAAGAGGAACAGACTACGCATTCTCACGGGCTTCCTTACGGGGCATTGTCACCTCGGGGAACACATGAAGAGGATAGGTCTGGAACATAATAGCGACTGCAGGTTTTGCGGGGCGAAAGATGAAAGTCCGGAATACCTGACATTCAACTGCACAACAAATGAAGAAATTCGCGCCAACCATCTTGGCAAAGGCGTTATAGACGAGGAAGAAATACCCTCTCTGAAACCATCACATCTGCTACAGTTTATTAAAGCTCTCAGTCTGGATGGGGACTGCGGGCAAAACCCAGCAGCTTACACCTCATGTAAGGGGCACAATAGATCGATGGTCGCGGTGCAATATCACCCTTATATCTAAATCTAATCTAATCATGATAAAACAATAGAAATGCAATTGTCAAAGCAAACGAAAAAAATAACAAACTGACCGAACCATTATTGTTACCTATCTGATAAACGTTGCGAAAATGCCTCGAACTCAACAAGAAATGGTTTACATGGTGGTTATTTTTGGAGAATGTTTTAAAAACTGTTTGTTGGCGTCACGAGCGTACGCTGAGAGATATCCCTCAGAACGTGTCCAAATCCACGTGCGTAAAAAGGTGTTAGATAGATTTACAACTACTGGCACTGGTTAACGAGCAAAGAGAGTGAGAATGAAGCCAGATTTGACCGTAGAAAACGAGTTGCAAGTTCTGGAGGCTGCTGTTGAAAATCCTCGTATCAGTATTCGCGAAATTAGTAGGAACACTGATATTTTAATGGGTTGTGTGCATCGTACCCTTCAGAAGTACAAGTTCCATCCATTTAAAATTCAATTACTCCAGGAATTACAACCTCAAGATTTTGAAATCAGGCAGAATTTCTTCAATTGGGCAATTGAAAAAATCGACTGAGATGAATCCTACCTTATGCGCGTGATATTTTCTGATGAATCGACATTCCATAAAATGGGGTAGTCAATCGCCACAACTGTCATTATTACGCCGATGAGAACCCGCACGTCATGAGAATTGGAAACTATCAGTAAAGATGGTCACGCAATGTTTGGGGTGGCATATTGGGAGAACAACTACTTGGTCCTTAGTTCTTCGACGGGAACCTGAATGGCAACAATTATTTAAGGTTCCCTCGTGACGATTTGTTTGAACTTTTGGAAAATGTCCCTTTAGCCGCTCGCCGATAGATAGTTTTCCAACACGATGGAGCTCCTGTACATAATAGTCGTGTCGTTCGGGAATATCTTAACGAAAACTTTCCAGATTCATGGATTGGTTGTGGGCAGTAGGGTGGCTGAAAATATTTTAGGGACACGGTAATTGTAATTATGGACAATTTTGCTCTTTTTGATATAATGTATGATAATGGAGCTACGGTCCGAGGCATATTAGGTACTACACTCAGTAGAGAAGACTGTATCCCTAGCGGACAGAAAAAATGTTTATGGCCGATTTATGCTACAATTCGGTTATCAATAAGATTTTAACATACGGTTTAGATTAGTAAATGTTTTTATTGTGTATTCATTGTTTTCAGCATATATAAATATATCTACAAATATACAGGGTGGGGCACATAAAGTGTTACAGAGCAATAGCACTCAAACGATTAATCATATCGAAAAATGTTTCAGATAAAAGTTTCAGTGTTCGGAAAAGCGGTCATACTGGGCCACCCAGTTTTTGATCGATTTTTCGACTATTTTCAGACTCTGCGTGACTAGAATGACCTTGTGTTGTAGGTCGCTGAGTTCGTCTTAAAATCTGTAATAATAATAATAATAATAATAATAATAATAATAGCTTTTTAATGACGACATTTCATTACATTATAGTAATACAATAACACGTGTAACAGTTAAACATTATTTAATATGCCATCAAATAGATCCGAGATCAGCTCCATGGATGGCCAGGAGAGCTTTTATTCTCGGGCCCAAAAAAAGAACTAAAAATTAATTAATTTAGAAACTAAAACCAAAAGAAAACCTAACCTAAATTCGTGTCTGGTTTTTTTTATATGTGCAGCAAATGTATGTAGAAATAGAAGAAAAAGAAAAGGAGAGCGAAAAAGAGGCAGAAGAAAAGAGAGCAAAGACAAGGCAAGTATATATAGTCCATAGTCCATGCCGAACTAGCTACACAGCGAAAGAAACTGAAGTTATATCCCACGTGCTCGCGATCATAACGGGCCCGACGGTGAGTGGTACAGCCTCCTGAGTTGGCGAATAAATGAAGGCAGATTCAAACCCTTTAATGAAGTTGGAATAGCATTATATAATCTGACAATGTTATAAGAAAAAGATCTCTTATTGTTATTGAAAACAAAAATACATGATTCCATTTAAAAAATTGGAGTTGATATTGACGTAGCTTCTACGCCTACACAGATCAAAAAACTGGGTGGCCCAGTACGACCGCCTTCCCGAACACAAACTTTTGTCTGAAATATTTTTCGATATGATTAATAGTTTGAGTGCTATTGCTCTGTAACACTTTATGTGCCCTTCCTGTATACTTTGCTGTTTAGTACTGATTCCTTACAAATAAATTCAAATATTTTATAGTAAACTGCCTATCGAGTATCATAAAATACTTTCTGAGACACATAAGGCGAATACTAAACTGCCACAAGAAACAATTTCACCCCAAAAGAAAACTGATCTTAATTCCGAAAAAAAGGCGGAGAAGGTTAGTTTTATATATTTACTATCTTTTTTTAATAAAATTCAATAGAATGTTTTAACTATTAGTTTGATTCAGTAAACATGAATTTCTATTTTAGAAAACGGAAACTAATGTCGTTCTTGAAGTAAAACAAAAAAAGACTGCTATATGCACCGAAGTAGCAGCTAGTGACAAAATCATTGTAAAGGTAAGTTAATATATTCAATTTCTAGTTTTCAAGCTACTAATTTGTCATGTTGTAGAAACGGCAAAATCAAATGGTTCAGGTTCAACCAACCACAAAATGCAAACAAATTCAAACAGTCTCAAAAGCAGTCACCAACAGACGCAAACTACAGAGGTATGCTTCTATTCTTATTATTACTATTTAAATTATTACTATTTAAATGCGATAAGAAATTAATTAATATACTAAAATTTTAATTTTAAATATAAAATTGCCATTCGCTTTAATTAAATATAAAATATCTGAAGTAAATATCAAAACCGTAGATCATCATAATTAATATATAAACATTTCAATTTTGGATTACAGTTGATCAGTACCTTTAAGAATATCTAAGCTAAGCTGATGCTGCAATTCTATGTTTTCTCGTAAAATCATAAATTTGTATACTACGAGTGGATCGTAAATTCATGTTTTACAGATCTACGAGAAGTGCAATTCTAGAACAATGTGGAGCGACGCTCCTACGATTCGCGTAAAATAGATAGATACGATAATGTATTTGCGATTATTTAAGCATGTAGCCCTTGCTATTGCTAACTTCATAGACTTTTCATATCAGGTGTTTTAAGTTTCTGATGGATGTTAGTTATGTATCACTTATGTTGTTTGCATTTACAGTACAGTTATCATAACTCTTCACTTGTTCTGCCAGTTCAAAAAAAACGAAAACCCAATATTGAAATAGAATTTCAAGAAACAATCAAACAAACATTAACTTTCGAGAATTTTATTGGGTGATAAAGTAAGACCCTAGGCCTGGACAAAAATCTAAATCTACTTTTTAGTATACCATTTGTACGTTCTGGCTGCATTTAATTGTCTATTAAATGTAGCTTGTGGTCTGTACTGCAGCAAATGGTGTAGACAGCCAAGGTTCTAGGGATAACTACTATCTCCTAATAAATATAATATGGATAGTTTTTTCTATTGTGAATTTGCGCTGTGTCTACATGTTAAATATGTCAATTTGTCACTGTTTTCTATTCTGATCGCAAATAATTCCTTATGCTGCTGATTTTCCATATGGCATTGTTGTGAACGGAGTCTGGAAATCTTGCATTGCAAACCTATATTTTTGGTATTAGAGTCTGAAATCTTTAGCACAATTAATGCTAGAAATATATACTTATAGATTGTTTGAATATACAAGCATGACATTAATTGAATGTTCCCTTTTCTGATCATGTAAACAAAAGATGGATGATTTTTATCTGCTGGGTGGAGCAAGAATTTCGACATTTCTCATAAAACCTGGTACATTAATTTAATATTACATGAGTTCTGCTTGCTCTCAAAATCAAATAGTGTTATTTTTATATTAATTACCCGTGCTAAATAGAAGTTTTAACTTCTTTGCTTGTTAGAAATTTATCCAATTTGAGAAAAGATTTTCAGATTCAATTACAATTCGTACAAAGATAACTTCATGGTTCGATTCCATGCATAGACACATACTTTTAAATAAAAATTTGCTATATTCATTGGCGGTTGAAAAATACATTATAATTATTGCTACACTTCTGTGTGAAATATACTTCCCATATCACTCCTCATTTTCTTCTAAAAGCGCGCCAATTAGCAAAATTGGGCGCATATTATACATTTTTCTGATATTTTCTGCTTGTTAATATTTGAAGGAACAACTTTATGGTTCGCTCAAAGTGCTTCCAGTGATAGAAATTGTATACATACCTTTTTACGAGATATCGTTGGGAGTTACGAGTAATCGTTATATGCGATTGTTTACGATACTGTTTAGAATTGCATAAACTGCTACAAGCCTTGCAGATTTCGTTACGATCACTACAGTTGCGCATAGAATTGCAGCATTAGTTTAGTAGTTTATTGTTGTTTATTAATACCTAATATTGTTTGTGCCGATATTGCACAAAAATGTATGATTTCATTGCTAATGACAGAGAAGTTGTATGCCATAATGTAGATAACTTAACCCATTGTAACGCATTCTCAATTATGCAGTTTAGCTCAATTTGCTCGTATAACAGGGAATCTTCTGATGCGTTGTGGTGAAAAGGCAGGATATACTATAAGATCATCAATATAAATAACTAATATACTTCAATAGATATAATGTATCAGTCAGTTATTTGATGCGTTTTGGTAAACATTCACCTGTGTATTAAAATAATGTTACGCTAAATATTTATATGTAGTTAAATAGTTGATATTATTTTAAATACATGCAAAATATGGTCATATTTTGCCATAATGTAGAAACAGTTTCTCTCTTATTAGTTTGCTGCAGCTTTTAACAAATACATTTCTATCAAGAAGTGATATAAGATGTCGCAAAAGTACCATAAAGCACAGACTATCCATGAGACAATGGACCTTCTCATAGAAATGTAAAATATAAGTAGGCAGCGCTTGGGTTGTTCCGCTATATTTAAAATTTTCTTGTACACTATTTTGTCAAATTTAGATCAAGTATGTATGAAAATTAATCAAATAGAAATTATATCTGCATCAGTCTAGGAAAAACATTTTGTTTTTTATCCTCATATACAAGGTTAGTCAAAAAGAATTGGTTTATTAGAATTTCTTGATGTTTCCGAAATCTAACAGTTCTGAAACTTTGAGAGATAGTCGATAACATTATCTCTTTCAAATTTTTCTTGTCTTACGCTATTGTCTCACTTACGGTTTACCGAAAGTTTCTTAATTTAAATAGAATGGGATAATTTTTATGAGTTTTTTTAAATCGTTCATGCAACTCTACATCAAAACTTGTGTGTTGAGTTGTGATGGTTGATCGTAATGATCAGTTTTAATACATTGTCATTGTAAACTCAAATTCTGCTATGTGTGTGTTACAACAACGATATCTATAGAATGTTGGTAAAAGAAATGGTTTGATTTGCTCTTGAAAAATACTACCTATATGAAACAGAAATACTTTTTTTTTTTTACTATGAATACAACTACATATTAAATAATGCACATTTTGTATGATGTCCAAAGCTCAAAATATTTTTTATATTATGATATATGTTAGCATATCACAGCAAAAATAAACGATTTTGATATATTTCTCAAACTATATAAACTTATCCAAAAAAAAACCTGTAATCTTAATATTTGCCCTGTTCTAAACAGATATTAAGGGATATCAGTTTCATAAATAATCGCAATATTAAGTCATTGGTTTCACATAGATACATATTATGACATGTACATTTTTTAAGGATATTACAGGTATTTCTGATAAATCCAAACCTGGACTGGATCAAAAACTGTGCCAGTTTGAAAACAAAGTTGCAACAAATGACTTCAAAATTAAAGGAAGCAGAAGCCAAACTTAATAGAAATAAGGTACGTGCCAATTTAAATACTGAATATCTCATTTTATTTTATTTAGTTTATTAAGTGCACTTTTTATTTAAGGATAACACTGAACTAAACGAAAAAAATAGATTAATTGGTGAACAACAAGAATTAATATGCAATCTTAAACTAAAACTGAATCAATCCAACATTAAACAAAGAGAATTAGAGCAAAATTAAGTAAACTGAATGGAAAGGTAAAGAAATTGTGCGTTTTAAGAACGATTTCAATTATTTTTTTTATTTTCTTTATTAGATTTCGGAATTGACCAAAAATAATAAGATAATTGAAGCTGAATCTAAAAAACATAAAGAAACTATATCTGAACTTAGAAACTATAATCAAATGTTGGAGTAAGTAAAATAAGAAAACTGTTAAAAAATGGTATTAGCTTATTTATATTGTTCATTACAGGAAAGGTGCTAAAAATATAGGAAAAAAACAGGAAGACTAAAATTGATACAAAAAAAATTTGTTTGACAAGTACAGGAATGTTTTATTTTTCTTCAAATTCAATTTTATGAAAAGTAATACCCTACAATTTTTTGCAATTAATAATATAATCGAATATCTACTTTCAGCTTTCATAGACGCTGTGAAAACGTACTCGGTGTTCTAGAAAACATTAGAAGCTATCTAACTGAAATTACAGTACCTACAAAAGCCGAATGTGAAAGATCAATTAGTGAATGGTTTTAGGTAATGGTATCTTGTCTCGACATACTGCAAATGAATAAAGTATAACAAATTTTAAAGCTATTCAACTTATAGTAAAACATTTTCATCTTTTTAGAAACTGTTTGATAAACACGACAGATATATATCACAAGAATCGCTGGTCGCTCTCTCAAATATATCTCCTATGATGCCAATCCAGGAACCATATGACATACTGCTAGAGAGCGTTCCAATATTGATTTATACTATAGTTGACTACGAAAAAATGTTGCAAAATAATAAGTATGACAATAATTAATATAAGTAGATAATTAATATTATTAATAGATAACGCATACCACTTCAAATTTATAAAAGTATTTTTTATCGAAGAACAATGAGTGATCGATCTAGAAATAGTATTCTTTTAGTTTTATTGCAGTAGGTACCTAGAATTTATTTTTATTTCTTAAAAGGTTTTAAATATGGTTTTTATTCCTGGTGGATGCAAAATTCTTGCAACTTGAAACATATTTTTATAATTCTAAACATTTCTGTTTTT
>CM043018.1:61745384-61869658 GCA_023690525.1 Holotrichia oblita
TTCGCAAAAAAGCGTAATACATTAGAATTTCATCCCTCAGAGATAGAGCGCTTTTTAGAACACAGTCGCGGGTAGACAATTTCTGGCCGTGGCAAAATTTTTCAATACACCTATTAGGCCGCAGGGTCAAGTGAGACTTCAGCCTCATTCCCAAGTACACCACAGAGGGACTCCAGGGGAGACTGAAGTCATCGATAAAAATATTATCCGGTGGAGGACGCAGTCTCTTCGTGAATCGAACAGAGACAGTTTTTGCTTCGTTTATTTTTAGTCTCCACTTGGAGGCCCTCAAAATCACAAGAATTAATTTGTTAATATATTAGATATTGTCGCTTCGCTCAAATATCTTTTTTCATATTCAATTTATTTCATATTTAATTTATTTTAATGTGGAGTTATTTATGTGGGTTTGACAATGCAATAAGTAATTTCTTTTAATATCCAAGGCACAGCAGTATAAGCGTCTCGAAGAGTTTTGCATTTGTATTTCTAATTTTAATCAGCTATCATCAGATTTACAACTAACTTTATTTAAGGCTTAAAATGACATTTATTAGTAATTCATGTATGGAAGATTATATCATCTAGATGGTGCTTATTTAATCGCGAGCACTCATCCAAGCGATACGTTTTTTTAGATGAATCAATTTTGGTCGGTTGTACCTAATTATAAACTCGACTCTTCAGATAGTTCCACAAAAAATAATTGTTTGGAAACAAATTCAGGTTTCTTGGTGATCAGTTAATGCTTTTTTTGGAGATTTTATAAAGACTATTTTGCTTGTCGATGTACATATATGAAAATCTGTCTTATCAAAAAAGAAAATTCTATTTCTAAATTGTAATATTTGGTTTGCAAACATCAATCTTATGCGGTAATCAGTTTTTTGTACTAATATAGGTTTAAGAGGGCGTAGTTTTCAAGCCTTATTATAATATGCGAAGAACAGTAGACCTATATAATCGCAAAACTAAAGCTCGTTTTTGCGGTGATGGACGTGGAGCTTGTACCACTGCACCACGAACACAGTCAATGTTTTGATTAGCGCGCACATTTCGCGGGAATCCAGCAGTGCGAAGATTTGTAGTCGCACCAGTTTCCTGAAATATCTGTCTAGGGGTTGTTATGTTGTGTTTCCTTTCATTCATAAAAATTGCGAACAAAAAACGTATGTTGATGAACATCAAACCGTTTCATTGTGACATGTAAATTCTAACATTAAATTTCAAAAGCTGATTGTATTCATGGTAAAAGTGCAGGATAACAGGATTTAAAACTATAGATAAAATAAAAGTCTATAATAGAGTAATCTCACGTTTTATAATTGAAATGAACATGATATACAATGATACAATTGTTTGTAAATTAATAATCGATACCTGTAAATTTTTAACATTCCAAGAATTTAACATTGTTAACAGTTCAAAAAAATTGAACGTATTTAATCACATTGTACTAGACCTAAAAAGGGTTATTGGTCTCGATGGAAACTTTTACCATTTAGAACGAAAATCCGACGCAGTCAGAAGTTGGGATATATTATGAAAATCAAGTTACTTGCCCACTTATCGCGATAACCTTTCACGTTATGGATTTTGCAGAGGGGTTAATGGTTCTTTATGGTAATCATGCGGGTACATGTCTACGTTATTAAGTGAGGGATTTAGCAGTCGTTTTTATAAGGTCATCGAATTTTCTGGAAGCATTAGTGGAGTAGTAGAATACATTTCATACAGTTATCGTCGATACCAAAAATAGGAAACGTTCGTGTGGAAATTATGCGTATAAAGTTTTATTTTTAATTTTTCAGATTTGCATTTTGCAGTGTTAATTGTTGTGGATATGTGTGATATAGAGAATAAATAATGTTGAGAATTATCCTTTTAAATACTCTTGTTGACTTTTATTAACAAATAGTATTCGTTTTTGTGTATGTTCGAATACCGTGAATATACATGGATGTGCAAATGTTCGGCAACGGTTTAAATATAGGAGAACAAAAGGTGATAACGGATCCTGCTTTTCAGCAACTTGTAGGACCAAAATTATACATCTTCTTATGACTTTAATACGTAAGTGACGTCATCAGTTGACAAAAGTCGTGTCATATTATTGCTGATTCTAGATTCTCAGCGAATTTAGGATATTTTTTATTATACCACTTTAAGTCTAATTTCAACAGTTTTGGAAATACTGAGGAAAAGAAACCTCTTTGTAAATTCAGCAGGGACGTTTTGTAAGTATCGATGAGAAATATAATCCAGCAAGTGTTACTTCCTGATTCAAAAAAAAAATTATTGCTTAAAAAAAGCGGTCGAAAAACATCAATATTTTTTAGAATATCATGCAACTCGCTTTCTTGCGGTGTTAAAGGAATTATTGTGATGTTAGAAACATTAAACGTTGCAAGTAATATGTTCAACACATTTGCTACATTTATGTTAAAAAGGACATTTAATATCTGTTATAGTTTAGGTAATATTTGTGAAAATTAAATCATGGAAACTTTGGAACGGACTATACCCCAAAATCATGCAAAATGCGTAGTTCTTATAGTAACGTTTTATAGAAACCGGAGGGTGACAGTTGCTGAGAGGTTGACAGTATTCCTTTCTAAGTAGGAATTAGTCCGTATATTTTTTAGTTTTAATAGTTGCAGTTGTGTTTGGTAGAGCTATTGAACATGTGGGAAAATAGAATACAGTTTATAGAATTAGGTAGTTTGTCAATCAAACTAACCTTATATGGACGCATTTTATTGTCTCTCACAATGCTCCTATCTGTCTTTTTACTGTTATTGTGTACGACAAGCTTTGCAATAGCAGTTCGTGGATCTTGTAGACTAAACAATATAAAATATTTCATTTTGGAAGCTTTTTACAGGACCTTTATGGTCAAAAGGGTCCTATTATGATAAGTTATACGATTTTATTTTGTAAGCTGTGACTTTTCTAAATGATAATATTTAAATAAAAATAATATCTCTAACTCAGACTAATAACGGTATAACTAACTAAATGAAAAATTAAGATAATTCATGGCAACTAAGATAGGTCTTATGGGTTCAACAACAAGCTGTGTTCGGCGTACTGACCTGTTTAGTGTATTTAATTTTGAAAAGTGTTGTATTATACAGTAAGTTGAAGCTGATGACGTCACAAAAATAAATTTCGCTTTGTTGGCTCTAACCTACAGAAGTGATTCCGGTGAACCGCTTGGTTTTTGCACTTTTTTATAAGAAAAAAATATTATTTCAATTACGTATTTAGAACTGGCTAATGCGTAGAAAATTTATTTTAATTCAATTTTCATAGTATTTCTCTTTTATTTTACACTAAAACATAAAGTACATCTTGAATATAAAGTATATCTTGAATCAGTTATAAGATATTATAGAACACTGTTTAAGACGATACTCTTCGGTTTTATATTGTTCCTAGCACGTCTATATAGTATATGTAGCTCACTCTTACGAAAGATCAGTACTACGAATCAAACTATTATTGGTGATATTATCGCTTATACACTTAGCCTGTTTCATATAATAATACTAAATCATTATAGTAGGCCAAGTAAAGAAAGTAATTCCAGCCCCGGCTATTATTTATCGATTTCTACTAAAGTTTACATACAGAAGTATGCCAAAGCTATATGCGTAGCCTACTTTGAGTTGTTATTAGATGATGAAAGAGTTCTATTATACACAATCTTTTATAAAGTAAATTAATTTATATTTATTATGTTCGTATATTGTTCTTTCAATTGTGAAGCAAACTTTGTATTTTGGTTTTAATATAAATTGAAACCAATAAAGGCTATTACCAATACTGTAATTTAAATTCGTCAAACTGCTTCTTTCAAATGTTTGGTGTTTATTCCACCTTTGTGGAGTATCAACTGCTTGCTAATCGATTTTTTTATCTACCAGTAACACACACTTATGCCTACATACATAGGCTGACTAAAATTAATATCCCTGCTATTGTTAATGCAACGAAGTTGACTATGTTATCAAATTACTACTACTGCTATGCAATCGGAAAAAATTGCAATTGAATAATTATCTAAATTTAATATATATTTTTAAATGAAAACGTAGAGTATATTATCAACGTACCTAAGCCAGATTCTCGGAAAATGTCCATTCTCTCTTTTCATGCTCGTTTCAAAACTACTTATGAACAAATTAGCAATGAAAGGAGATAACGGATTACCCATTGCAGTGCCTTCATTTTGTTCGTAAAAGTACCCATTCACTTGAAACCGATTTTGAGACATGCATAACGGGGTTAACCTTTTACATTCAGCTTCAGCTTATTTATTCATTTCGTATTCGGTTGATGACGAGAACTCATGCGTTCTCGAAACACGTGTCCTGAGTAATTAATCAAAGTTGTGGTGTTTGGTGATACCGATGTTTTATCCGCTTATTACGAGCCCACAGCCCTTGAAGTCACTCTCTACTTAATACTTGATATAAAAGTGTTAATATACGGTATGATACATAATCATGTTATGATAATTTTTAATTTATAATACATGATTATGGTTATTTTATATTTAAAGAGATTCAGTATTCACTTGTGTAATTTTTTTGTGGTAATTGCAGCCGCAGTGGCTTCCCTACGTTGCATTGGTTGTCAAGACTACCGCTATAATCCTTTCAATTAATTTATATTTTAACAAAGATTTTTTATAAACCCTTGAATAAAAAGCTTAGAAGTGGGTTCAGTAAACCGTACTGCTTATTGAATTGGGCTATCTGTACATATTTATTTGTTGGTAAATGCAATATTTAGGTAATTTCATAATAAGCAGTCATTGTATGGTAGCACCTCATTTTCATAACAAAATCCAAACATTTATTGCCAGTTAATGAATTGCTATAAAACATAAGACCAATGTACATGTGGAGTACGGTGATGTACAATTTGTAAGTTTTCCTGTGATTAATAATAATTAAAGCGTGTAGACAAAATGGGCCGTTTAAATAATGACAGTTTTTCATGTTAAAAAAAACATATTTTCCAAAAATATTCACAAAAATTAAGAAACCGTGTATTAAAAATTCTTTATCTTATTTTTCGATATTTTACTGCAACACTTCTTTTAATACAGGTTCTGTACGTCATCAGTAGAACCAGAAGTTATATAAGAATATTACATTTTCGGGTACATGGTAAGAAAAACTACATGTTGAATTTTATTTAACACATGTATCAAATAATGCATTTATAGTACATATAACACTTAATGGCAGTTGTATCAACTATAATGTAACAGAAAGTAGCCTTAGAACTTTAGAAGATATCTTCTAAAGTGTTGGGAACAGATATAGACTGCTCTACATGAATTTGTTGCAAATAGTATGTAGAATCGAAAAATGTGATATGACGTGCCATTTGAAATTTTAATGTTCGATACTAGGGGGCGTAGGGAAGAGTAAGACATGTTTTTTCCTTATTAATGAAACAGTTTTTCCCTTCAAAGAAAAATTGACGTGCCTGGGCGTTTTTTCATATTTCTTGACGTTTTCGACTTATTTAAGGTGGATCGTTTTCTTTGGAATGCTCTGTATTTTTTCAGTTTTGTGGTCATGTATGAACATTTTTCGTATTGATATATTTATATGAAAATAGTTGCTTATGTATCTGTGTATATTTAATTTTTGTCTGCCAAGCATTAACTTGATA
Source organism: Holotrichia oblita (assembly GCA_023690525.1). Lineage (NCBI taxonomy): Eukaryota > Metazoa > Arthropoda > Insecta > Coleoptera > Scarabaeidae > Holotrichia > Holotrichia oblita. The sequence goes on from CM043018.1 coordinate 61,751,079, forward strand.
ATGCAATACTAATGGGTGCATGCGTTTACTAGGTTTGGATTGAAATTTTTGCAAAATGTGAGTTTTGTGTGTCATGGGATTGTGGGGTTTACAAATACTTTGACGGGATATTATGAAATTAAACAGTTTGTTAATTTACGTCTGCATTTACAAATTTACAATGTTGTCTATCTTTTACAAACATCATATTATGTAATATTATGCGTTTAGGAGAAATTGCTTCGTTGGAATTTTAGATATTTTTCAGAGTACATATTCACATATACCTGCTTATAGCTTCAAAATACATTGATTTCTGTGTACATTTTACAATGTTGTTCCATGTGATTTTTGTGTAATTTGATCTACAATTTTTACAGTTTGTGTAATAAAGTTTCCTGCGTATTTCTATATACCTTCCTACCACCTTCCATTTCCTATCATTAGACTACTCAGTGATGTGTGAAATTCTGAAGAGCTTTCACTATATTTTCAGGCAGATTCATCTGTATTTGTGTTTCCGAGTGAAAATATGTTTTATGCTTTCCAGGTTAAGTAAACATAACCTGCTTATAATTCTTTATTTCTAGTACAAGTTTACATAAAAGCTGCTTTGTATATATGTATGTATATGATGTGAATTTTCCTTAATTTACAAATATGTATTGTAAATTTATAGTTTTCACTATGATGTGGAAACTAAATTCAAATTTGTAGCATTATTTTTTAGTTCTGGACCCTGCTTTTGAAATTTAGGGTATCTGACGTGACGTTTGCAGCATTTTATAATGCAGTCTTTTAAGACAGATATTACTAAACATCTTACAGTTTAGTCTTGTAACGGTGAAGTCATTCTAAAATGCATTAGTCTTTTTGGCTCTTATGGATACAAAAGGATTTCTTTGAATAACGTTATACAAACACATTAGAAGTACAGGTTTAAACAATTTGCAATACATTATTTCTTACGTTGTCTACTGCTAAAGTAAAACAGATTCTGCACTACTAATTAACCTCAGATTTAGCTTATTATTGTGGTTGGTTCTGAACATATTTTCAACTTTCTTACAATATATTAATAATTCATTTGAGTTCATAATAACCAGAAATAATAATAAATAAGTTTTTCTTACAATGTATGTTATTGCTTTATTGAATATTACTAACTTTTTAAAATTATTAACTATAAATAAATGACCATCTAGCAAGTCCTAGCTATAGAATCCATTTTTCTTATAAAAAATAAAAACTAGTCGAAAGCTACTAAAGTTTACTAAATATCCTTTCATTCATATTACCTACGAGTTTATTACTAGCAATATATTTTCAATAACGACTCACCTATAAAACTGGGTCGTAGACATAGGGCCTTTCAGGATGTCGCTGTATTTTGACCTGAATCTAAATCTACTGTCTGAACTAATGGGCACGGGTATTCCAGATTTAACATCTTTGTACCAGACGCCGCTTCTGAAACTTGAGCCTGAAATAAATAGATACAATTATTGTTTAATATAATATTATTATACAAAGTTTTGTATTAAGAAAAAGTCGCAAATAAACAGATTATATTAGAAATTTCTTTAAATGATTGACTAACTACTACTACTACACACACATGATAAAACAAAAAAATCAGTAAAAAGAGAACGATTCAAACCAATAGATGCGCCACTATAGAATTTATATTCAATGATAATACAAAAACTGAAGTGACAAAACCGTTATATGCTATCGTGTTTGAGTATACTTGTGGAAGATAAAGTTAAATTTTTTCGGAAATGTTCTAAATCAGCGGTAAATGGCTGTGTTCTCAATCGTGGATGATCTAAGGGATGTAAATATTGTAGACAGTGTCGACGCAGTACAGCCTGTGAAAATGACTAGACGACGCTATATATTTCCGTTTGTTATTAAACTGCCAGCAAACAATTTTAAGTTTTGTTTTAATTTATACTAATAAATGCTTTGAGTAGTATTTATATGTATATTTTATCCTTTTCATTGATTTTATTACATTAGCATTAATTAACATAAGCCAAACATTGAATTGGAAGTGCTGCTTTTAGTTATGCCGTATCAATATACTGGCACCAAGGTTACTGATTTGGATATTAAGGGCAATATAATAGCCGATGAACTAGCTAAGGAGGGTTCTAAAAATACTTCATACGACCAGACCTCGTATGTGGAATCACCAGGGATTCTATTAAAGGGAGATTGGGTTGATTACTGGACACTGTTCCCTGAGGAAGCATCTATATAGCACGGTTCGGGTGAGCGAACCCTGGTGCAGAAGATGCGTGTTACATGAGGAAAGAAGTTTACATGTAATCTGCACATGTGAGGAATTGAAGGTAGTCGGGGGGGATCTACTGGAGCTTACGAGGGTACTCAAGTTTCCACTGGGCAAGATATTCGACTTCATAGAGGACATTAAACTGCTCACGTGGAAGTGAGAGTTTTGATAGGGATGGTACAAAGAGCACCCAGCTCAAGTGCATGGACTATAGGTGTAGAAAAACACATAAAATCGATCAATTAATTTCAATCCATTTGTCGCTAAAAGGATTTTTCAGAATACGATTAGTTTGTTCATAGTTGGGAGCAGGTGCTCCACCGTGCTAAAAAATTATATTTTTCCTGCTTAAAAGATCTCTTTTATATTCATAAATAAAAGGGCTAATAATTCTGGATGACATGATGTCACATTAAACACAGAAACTAAAATGAATTTAAGGATTTCTAGGATTTGCTTGTAGCGGTTACTTCTTGACCAATAATAATGGTTTTATTTTTTAATATTCCACAATTGGAAAAGTGTGCGTCGTTGCTCTATATAGCATTTCTGCAATTATTAGCATTGTGCTGTCTTTTCCCAGACCTCCTGGTAATAATGTTTGAATAGGTTTGTTCTTATAGGGACAAATGTATGGATTTTTAATATTTCGTTAATTGTACCATAGTAAGTTGGAACAATGTTTCTTATCGAACTCTCGGGATACGCTTCGAAACAACCAATAACAGTTGTTTTTACTGCTTTAATAATACAATTATTCTTCATCCATTCCTTAGCAAAACCAGTTTCATTATTTCTAAATATTTGGTAGAGTTTCAAGAAATATGGTCGATCTGGTTGAGTACAAAGTGGGTATAACTGTTCGTAATATTCCTTTGCTCTGACAGAACATTTTCGGCGTGCTAAGTAAGCTTTCAACATATATTTATGTGGGAAAAAATTTAACGCGCAAAAATGATGCAGTTTGAGTAATGCTTACCATAAACGGTGACTATTAAGCGATTTATACATTCTTATTATTTATTTTCATAGCAATCTATTAGCTTCGCAATAGTGTAAGTCGATATAATTTCATTAGTTTTTGACTAGTGAAAAGTTCATGGTAACAGGTTTTATTCTAAATTCCAATATCTTTCATTTAAGGTTTGCAGTGGCAGAGCGGCTGTTCTCTGGTGGTTACAAACCAGAATTGTGAGCATCGAATCCTGGCCGCGTCGTTGTGGCGCGTAACGCTAGGCTCGGTTCCCTGGCGGAGTACCACTCGTTGTTTGGAAACAATTAACGACGCAATATTACTTATAACAAAGTCTAGAAAACACACTTACACACACAAAATACACAGCTAAAGCTACAGTGGTAATCTGATAAGCAATGCAACTTGGAAGCCACTGCAGCTACAGTCGCCACAGACAAGGAAATATTACAATATACAGCTTAAAACTTCTTATTTTAACAAAAAATTCGACAGCACAATGCCCAATTGTTTTTCCACTATTGTAATCGTCGAAGAAAATGCAACTAGTTACCAATAATTTAGTCCACCCTGTATAGTATTGTATCATTGGAATGAGATAATTAATTCATAAAAAGCACGAATTGTCGATAGACGCCATGGTTAGGCGACTGCCAGAATGCCGGGTACCGAAGTTCAATTCTTCAAGAGGGTGGTGACATTTTTCTCGGAGAATTGCATTCTGAATCACCGCCCGCTGTTGAGAGCAAAGTGATTAACAGCGCAGAATTATAAATGGCCATATAGTGCCGTCACAAGGCCATTTGAACGCAATTACACATGTACAAACTACACAGCATGGGTTGCCGTGATAGTCATACAAGCCATACAGCTTAAGAAGCCACTGTACGCATAAAAATAAATAAAAGTCTTAAATTGAAGGGTAAACATATTTACCTGATGTAGTCGACGATGATCCAGACGATAGAGAGTTTGATTGGCTATTATTTTCGGGTACTAACTGATCCGACGAGAAACTCTTCTGAAATCTGGAGTTTCTATAAAAATTTGTTTGTCTAGTTTCTTCAGTTTGAACAAATCTAGTTTGATCGTGATAAGATTCTTTGGGGCGTTTTGGAGGAGAAAAGGAACGCCCTCTGTGATGTTTGGCTTCATTAAGATGTTCTGTATTCGTTTGTTTATGGGTTTTGTTATTAAGTTGAGAATCACTTGATATGTTTGTGGATTGGGATTCCGTTGATTGAATGACGTAGACTGGTCGTAAAGAACCTGAAATAAGAAAACGGGTGGTATTAAAATTAGAATTCCTATATTGTACTAATTTTTAAATTCGTAGTTGAGAGAATGGGCATTTTATACTTTATTTGTTTTATTCCATTACTAAAATTAGCTAAATTTAGAAAACGAATAAGATATGTAGAAATAAATAAATTTCGAACATTGTTGCTAATGGCAAAGTTTTCAGAGTAGGTAACATGCAATTTCCTAATATGCGTAACATTGTCTATTTATGGTGTTATAAAAACGATTAACGAACTTAATACTTCCAATTTTGAAACTAATGACTTGTCAATTCATTTGCATGTATTAAGTAATGATAAAGTATCTATTGTCCCATACTTACCATTTCCTGACGTCAGCTTTTCTGAAGTCGTGAATATTGTTGGATCGATGGCCCATATCTGAGTTGCTGAATTAGTTTTACCCGAGGATTCATCCTGAAAACAAATCAAGTACGGTAGTAATGGTGTTAGGAACGTGCACAGAAATATATTCTACCTATTGTTGTATATTAATTGGTTTTCCAATAATCAAATACACAATAAATGCACATATAAAACGTTTACTATAGAATTTATTTTCTATGCGCAGATAAATTTAAAATAGAATTTCGGTGTGTGAACATTAATGAAAGTACTTTCTAATTGTCTGTATTTATTAATTTCTATTATTATTGGCATTAAATTAGTTTAATTCTGTTCGCAATGTTTTATTTTCTTAATGTATGGTACATTTATTAGTACAGGAGAAATAAATTGTATTAAAAGTCCTGATATAATGTCATTATATAGTATATAAAAATAGAGTTCTGGCGAAAACATAATCTTGAAAATTTAGAATCATATTTGTATAATCGATAATACCTTTACATTTGCAATTTGATTCTGGCGTTTTAGTTATTTGATTTTCTTTAAGTTTGTTTTATAGCAGACATTTTTCAAACAATCAGAGAATACTCGATTTTTCAAATATTAATTAATATGTTTAAATAACATGGAGTATATTTTGGCTCGAGAACGGTTGCCTACAATGTGTGGTTACTTTACTATGGCACATTAACTTTTCGAAATTTTGAAGAAGCACAACTTAATTTTTTCAAATGGCACTCCCATATTTTATTACTTAGTCGTCTTCGGTGTCTAATTTGACATATTTTACACCTGACACGTCCTATACTTGAAATTGATAGTTTAGGAGATAATTAGATGTTTTTGAAAAATGCCCGTATAACTCATCAATACTTATTCAGTGTGCCATATGGAAAATAAGATTTATTGTCAGTCTAACGTCAAAGTCGTTTGATGCTTCGGAGTTAATAATTATTCGTTCCATTACTGCTATAAGGAGTAAAAATGGATAACAATAACGAAAACAATGTTCACACTAATCAAGAAATTTTTAATTAATTTTGGTCGGAACCATATAAACTTCTAATAAACGTATAAATAGTTTTAAAGTTAAAGTGTAAAAAATATTCCAAGTTGAAAGTGTAGATGTAGAAAAATTATGAAAGTAATGTATTTAACTTTTGAGTCGTACTGTACATAGTTCTTGGAATGTTGAAAGAATTACATTTTGTTATTAAGCTAGATGAACATCAAAAAACTGCAAAAAAACTGACCATATGTTCTAAAATATCATGTGTAAATCTATACAAGCTTATGTTTCTAGCATGGGTAAACAATCTAATTCAGATACAAATGAACTAAAATATAGGCCGTTCCATTTAAGAAATAGAACTTTCATTTGACGCTTCGTTATGTAATATAAAAATAATAATAATGAAGGTAATTTAAATATAATCATTCTCAAAATCTCAGAAACTTTGCAATTTGATATTTAAATGTTTATCGATGTTTCTCTATATTTATATTTATTGCCGACAGTATCGAAAATATTGATACTTTTCAAAAAACATAATACTAATTGTCTTTTGAAGTATATAAGTACATTTCTTTATAGAACTCAATTCCCCTTTTTACCCTCTTTGAGATGAAATTTTCAAAAATTCCTTGTTAGTGAGCAGTTTCGGCCAAAGGCCCAAACTGATGATTTGGTCTTAGGGCCATACCCATACTTTAAACGAGTCTACGTTGCAAATATCAGTATAAGTAGTGGACTGAATTGAGTCCTCAATTTCTTATTGAAAAACTGTTCATGTCTCGATGTCGATTTCTTGATTTTCACAGGTCCGTAGTGAGTTATGGATAATATATTTCCTTAATAGTTATGTTAAATGTTGTTATTAATTAAATATTTGACAAATTAAACCTTATAATTCCCTCGAAAAATCTCTAACCTTATAGAAAAACTATAATTAGTTATGAAATAATGTACATTAACATATTTATACGCAGATTGTGCGAGTTAATTGCGATCACATATATATACTTTTTATAACCTACTTGCAGGCAACACTTAATTTTAAAGTCGTATATAATAATTTACGCAGGACAGTTTAATATGGAAAAAGAGTACGATTCTTGTTTAACATAATATAAAGTAAAATATTACCCTACATTGTAGATTTGTTTAATGCTACGCAAAGATGATGTTATACACTTTAGAAATGTCGGTTTTAGCAATACTGGCACTTTTGGTGACATACTACTCTCTGCTTCACATATGTGTGAACAAAAAATCAAGAAAAAAGTAAATTCTAATACAATAAAGGGTACACGTCAGGTTATTACCAGTGGAAGGTTAAATACTATCAGTAAATGATGCATGAAAAAAGTACAAGATATAAAATCAAACAAAACGGTAGATATACCGAGCAACAACTAGAACATTCAAACTAAGACAAATATCTAGAAGTCATCCCTGACCAAAGGCGTAACTGAAAGCATCATTTCAGCGAAGTTATATATTGCTTAGGTTAATTAGCAATGCATTCCATCGATTACCTATGCTACTGCGGTATAAACGTCAAACACGTAGAATAAGGCGACACAAATCAAGCTGCAGTAATTGCGACGACTTTTGTTTATGAAAATTATATGCATACCTGCTCAACTACCTAATTCAGCGATGGCGAACGTTTTGAGCTCGGCGTGTCAAAGTTTTGAAAAATCGAAACATAATTTTTGTGGCGTGTCAACTAAGGACTAAAAAATTAACTAAACAAAAATAAATAAATATATAATTCGAAAATAAATATAAATTTATACAATTAGAAAATAAATATATATGAAAAATTAGTGACTTTTTTGGTGCTGAAGTTTGTCTGCTAAATCTTTTATTTTGCGGTTATACTTGGTACATTTCAAGGCTAAGCAAGCGCCACTGACTTCATCTGTTAACCGATTCTGTTTGTTTGTCTTAATATTATTTAATGCTGAAAACAATGTCTCACAAAAATATGTGGATGAAAAAATTGTCAGCAAAGCCATTGCTAAATCTTTAAAGTTGTTATACGTATCAGGTAACCTGTTCTAAACCTTCAAAATTTCCTCTTCGTAGTTGTACTCATTTTCATTCTTCAAACGATTTCGTTCCATATTTTCAACTACTGATCTTAACTCGACAAATCCTTGAGTCCAAATGCTATTCTAAAAATCTACTAATTGCATCTCTAAATCGTCAATTTGCATCTATTGAAAATTCTTTAATTCCAAAGTATTGTAATCAACTACATCAGGATACTTAATTATTTTAATTGTCTGTTCTAGGCTTCTGAATTGTAGAATTAATGAGTTTATTATATTCTGGTACAGAAGTATGGACTCCATTTCACACAGCATTGTTGCCTTTTTGAAATATTTTTTTATGCGAGGAAAATATGTTTTAGTTTCAATATCTGGCTTGAAAATTTGAAGTTTACTTTCAAAGAATTTGATGTATCCAAACATAACCTCAATACTTTTGCCCAAACCATGTAATTTTAAGTTAAGTTCATTCATATGAACAGAGAGGTCAGTAAAGAACATTAAATTGCTGAGGAACGTTTATTAGATCTTTATTTTCAATAAATAATAAAATTTCGTCAAAACACTCCACATATCTCTCGAATACTTTTCCTCGACTCAGCCTTCTCACGCTATTGAACATTAATAGTCCATTTTAGGATGATTTAATTTCCAATAGAAGCGCAGAAAATTGTCGCTTGTGAGGTAGCCGGACAGCTATAAAATTCACTATTTTTGTTACAACTTTGTTGTTTAAGTCACTAAATGTATTTGTAACAACCTTACATATTTCACTTCCTGATGTACTTATTGGCACTGATTTTAATCTTATTAACTCTTCTCTCATTGTGAGACCATCAGAACAGTAATGGCTAAGGGAGCATTTGATGCGACATCAGTAGTTAAGATTTACAATTAGTTAAATCTTTCTAATTGTTCTTATACATTTATTATTCTGTCTTTGATAGTATTTCTACTCAGTGGTAACTCAGAAATTCTTTTAATAACTTCTTTATTTTTCATGTCATGAAATAGGGTTGGTGTACATTCAAGAAATGTTCGTTTAATAAATTTTCCGTCACTGAGCGCTTTTCCATGCCGAGCTACGGAGTGTGCTATTCAGTAACTTGCTGAGGTGACATTTGCAGAGCTTTTTACCAACACGGCGATTAAGTGCGTCTGTTTGCCGAATGTAGCCCAGCGAACTCAAAGCATACCAGACGTATACATGTTTCCAGAATTTGGCATTTTTATATGAATATTAATATTGCAACAATGTATTTAAATGTTTTTAATATGTATATTTGTTACGCAATATTATTGTACTTGTACATGCACGTCTGGTTTCAGAATTAAATGATTAATTATTATTAACGTAAGTAATAATATTATTGTTAATAACCAACTCTGGCCGTTCTGAGAGACACATATTTGAATTATGACATTTTTTATCTTTGAAAATGCCACACACCCGTGTCATAGGTTCGCCATCACGGACCTAATTAGAAGTCTTAGTACGGTTAACACCTATAGATATAGAGAATCGCTGTACTCAATGCACATCGATTAAGAATATCAGGTGGTGACCGGTATAAGATGACCGGATATACAAAAAAATTAGAGAAGACCGGAAGAAGTCAGAGTCGTTAGACAAACTATTAGGCAGTATGTCTATTCAATATAATCATGCACGATCATTCAGAGTTGCTACACATTGTCAGGCCGCCAGGAATGAAGTTTTGGTGGAAAAAAATTGAAACCAACCTACTTGTCTGGAATATAGACGGCTTCAAAACAGATAAGGGCTGGGAATTGGCCTTCATGGCCTGAACACTAAACTCCCAATCGCTTTACAGTCATTCAGCAAAAACTGAAGAAAGGTATGAAACATTTACATCTGTAGGATACACGGTGGCCAACACTATAATAAATAATACGGCAGATGAACTTATAAAATAGGAAGCGAAAATACACCTTGTAGAACCTGAGTCTTTCTTTGGCGTGCGTAAAAACCAACTGGGGAAGAAAGTACGACAGTGTAAAGCAAATAACAATGTACCCGGACAAATTAAAACGAAAAACTATATTATTTTTTTACAAAGTAGGAACAAGACATCACTTTATCTCATTAAACCAGAGTAAAAATACCTACGACGTTTCTGAGGTCACTGCCCTCTAAGATGTTACCTCAAAAAGAAGACGAAAGTTAATGCAGGCATATGTCGATTTTGCGAACTCAGAATTAACAGTTGAGCACATATTTTGCGATTGCGAAGCAAGAGCCGGAAGCGGATTTCAGTATCTAGCACAAGCAACTCTAACTCCCGAGGATATTGAAGCCTAAATCAGTTCTAAGATTTGTTAAGAATATTGGACTGAAAGAATAGTCGCAAAACTGAGTAATCATAATAGGTCACCTTTGTCATCTCAACAAGTCTTTTACAATATAATAGTTATTTTTTCACATTAAGATCATCATTCATAGTGTAAAATGAACATCTATTAATTGCATTTGAATTGTGCATCGCTTAATAGCAATATAATGAATATAAACGGGTCGGCTATCGACCCGTTTATATTCATTCAGTGGTTGAGCGGTTGACTATAGTTGTGGCGGAACGATAGGAGCCAGGTTTCAATTCTCCGGAATGACGGCGACACTTTTCTTGGAGAATTGATATTCGATCGACTTACCAAAGTAATTAACAGTGCGGCATTATAAAAGGTGGTATGGTGCTGTCACAAAGCCATTTAAAACACAATTCTACACACAAAAACTACCCCTCTCCTCAGAGTTATCGCCCCATCTCTCTCCTGTCGAATCTCTCTAAAATTGCCGAATCTGTCATCCTTAATCGCCTCCAAGAAGAACTGCTGGTACATGATATCATCCAAAATGAGCAATTTGGCTTTCGCGAAGGACTATCTACGGACTATCAGCTGTTTAGAGTAACGGAGCCGGTCAGTAATTCTTTGGAGACACGAGGGACGATGGGTGAGGTGTTTCTCGATTTTGCGGGGGCTTTTGATACTGTGTGGCACCGAGATCTTGTTTATAAGATGCTACTGGCCGGTCTGAACCCAGAGGTCGTTAAGATCCTGTGGTCGTATCTTCAGGGCAGGCAATTTGCTGTCAGGGTCAAGGACGCCATATCGGCACCAAGGGTTCCTTCCGCGGGTGTTCCCCAGGGCTTCTTGGACCGACGCTTTTTCTTATTTTCATCCACGATCTTCCCAAGATCCGAGGAGTTGATTTAGCAGTTCATGCTGATGACACAGCCATTTATACGTCGTCCAGTAGCGAAGCGCTGGTGTGTCGTAGTCTCCAGGAGGGCCCGGACGCAATGTTACGCTGGTTCAATAGTTGGCGCTTAAAGATCAACGAGGCGAAGTGTCAGGCTATCCGCTTTACCAGACGCCATGGCCCTGTCTATGACCACCTCTTCATTGGCGACTATCGCCTCTCTTGGTGTACATCTGTTACCTATCTTGGAATGATCCTTGACAGCAGGCTGACTCTTTGTTAACACATCAGCAAGGTCATTGATCGCTTCGGTGCCACCAGGTCAATTGACTATCCATTTCTCTGCGCTAAAAGCCTGCTTCCCTTGAGGCTGAAACTTCTTATATATTGTATCTTCCTGCGTCCAGTTCTCACTATGACGTGTCAACCCGTAACGCCATTAACCGAAATTGGAGTTAGCGCATAGAATTTAACCTAAACTCAACTTACCACAAAACAAAGAAAAGGGGAAAAGATTCCCAACACCGCTATTTTAAATGGTCGTTCCCACCGGATCCGTTGAAGAGGCCCCTGCTAGCTAGTGGAGATGGGACGGTTCGTTTCTTACCTTGCTCAGTCTAATGCGCCACGACGTTCGAGTATTAAACTCCTACTCCTCAACATCCATGAACGGCGAAATGAGATGGTAAAAGGGGAACAGTCGAACACGATTTAAAATAGCTTAGTCAACAAAAGAAAACAACCCAATTCAGTCAATTACCCGTAAGTTTATTCGGAACAAGATAAGTAACACCCAGTATATCACCATTGATAACTGTAGTAAATAACCCAAAATACAAATAACTATGTAGATATGTATCACCCAGTAAATGACCCAATTATAACTATGTATATATCTTCCAGAAACCACGACGATTAAGGTTCTTTGAAAGATTAGTATTTACAATACTAAAAAAACAAGTCTTTGCACACCCCTATAGGGCTTATATACATGAAAGGACAATAACGAGAACCGAACACCGGCGCCGCAGGAATTTTGGCCAAATTTCTCGCACCTCGGGTTATTAGATAATTCATAAATTAACAAGTGCGACCGTATGTTGACAAAACCTAAAATATTTAAGCTAGGAACCCTTAATACGTTGGTTCACACTACCGTAAAACTAATGATCTACCGGGTCGAACCCAATATAATTACAATTGCAAAACGTCAGAGAAGCTGACCATAGGTTAATGACAAAATTTGTATGAATAACTCCAGAAATTTTAACTGGTTCCAGAAAGATCAAATAAATTTAATACAAGACTACGCTATTAAAAAAACTAACTAAAATGTCCTCGGCAAAGGAGAGACAATACCAAAATATATGGCCGAGCGGCACTGAAGGTGCTCGCCAGCAGTGAATTTAATTTAAAAGAAAGGAATTAATTGAAATATGCTATGACACTTAGCTGGAAGCTTCACGAAGGATCCCATTCGCCACCTTCAAATTGTTACGGTACTGGCCATGTGTAAGATAATCCGCACCCTAAGGTTCTCCGAATTCCTCACACCTGATGTCTAAGTCCCGTCTGCGCTTTGTCCTATCCAAGGAAAATTCATACCAACTATTTTCTATGTACAATATATATCAGGAGACACCACACAGTACGGCGGATGTCGTGTACCCCCATAAAATAATATAAAATATTCCTAAATGAAGCTCTGGTGGTCGACAAAAGCCTTAGATGGAAATCGGCTACAAGATTTTATCGCGCTGCGGGGAAAACTAAATCCGGAATTTCACCGTGTACCCAAAACTCGGTAATTTTAGTTGCAACACTCGAGATCCGTACACTAGTACGATAAATACATTCAATAACCCAAAAAGTCAACCAACTTTATGCCATAATGTAGCAACTTTCTTCCCCGCGCGTGAAACTTCTAGTCAACCGTGAGACCAACAGCCCAATCACAAAAATTGAACCAGTTCTGACATACACAGAACAATCTAGCACGACCTCAAACACCATCTCCACAATCTAATCTAATCCAATCTTCGACTATCGACCACGAGATGACTCTGCCAGGATCATAACGCGATATTAAACCGTTACAAACTCCACCCCAACCTCTTAGAAATTTTTGTCCAAAAATTTCATAACTTATGCCAAAAGAAAACCTACCACGAGGGAACCTAATACCAAATATAAGACCAACCAATGCAACAACTACCCTTTGCACCAGACACACCATCACATCCATAACCCATAAGGTGACACAATAGTCAAACCACCCCGCGACTCTTCGGCAAATCGACCGGTATACTCAGGAATAGAACGTGACAAACCAAAAAGACTAATCCCGACTAAAGCCAACCCCCGGTCCACCTATGAGACAGCCAAGTCCCCAGTCGCTTGCAACAGCACCCCGAAGAAATCCTAAAGAAGGCGTACACAAACAAAAGAGATACATCTATCTCAGGAAATTTTGGCCAAACAAACAAGGGGACGACTCTAAATTAGCAAAGCAGTAATATGGGGAGGTTTAACGTCACGGGAGGCCCAACCCGGACGGAAACAGCTAATGCTGGGTAAACAAACTATAACAAAAAGAAACCAATCCTTATTCCGGAACAAAAACAATTAACCGCGGACACCAAACGAGATAGCAGACTGCCGGAACTCAGCCATACGGATGGGGTGAACGATTTTTATTGGACATCCCCAACCGTTCCGAATAAAAGTCAAATCCAGGATAAATAAGTACGTCAAAATCGGTAAGTTGTTTAATCGCCCATACGATGCCAAACAGTCGAATAATCCCGCAACCAAACCAAAAAAAAAAATTACATCTCCAGATCATCTTTAAGACTTAGAAAAACACCACATCTCCACGTCTAAAATACACGGAAACCGGATTCTCAACGGTGACACCTCCAAAGTGCAATGGGGATGCTGAGTGATTTTAGGACGCCTCTTACGCCTCGGACACAACACCGGCAGGAGTATTCGTCGGCCCACCTGCAAACCATATCCGTCCTAATCCGATGAAGGCTTCAAGTCCTTACAATGCCAATTACCCCTAAATCTACCATCTGTATCCTCCAATTCATACGTCCAAGGAGAAATCTTTTTTTTGATAACGAAAGGTCCAACAAATTTAGGTGCTAATTTCGCTGCAAAGTAGTTCAACGCATCCGACTGTACAAAATTCCTTCGGAATACCCTATCGCCAACACTATACCGAACGTCCCGCCTACGTAGATCATAATATCGTTTGTTCCTCTCTGCTGCCTTTTCCAACCGGCGCTTAACTTCGGCATATAACGAGCGAAGTGGAATAGTACGATCAGTTCTCAAAGCATTCTCGTCGACTGCAAGATCCTTCGACAACTTAATGTCATCAGTTAAATTCAATGGAAACTCTCGACCGAATACTATAGAATACGGAGTATAGCCTGTACTCTCGTGTACCTGAGTGCGAATAGCACACGCAATTTTCGTTAAATGTTTATCCCAACTTCGATGATTATCCTTGACATAACATCTAACCATAGTCTCTAGCGTTTTATTCATGCGTTCTGTCGGATTGGCTTGAGCATGGTAATTCGGTGTAAATACATGCTGCACACGATAAGACTTTAATAAGTTAGCAAATTCCCTACTCCGAAATTGAACTCCGTTATCTGAAATTAACGTCATAGGCTGACCGAACATAAGAAACAACTGATCCTCAATCGCTGCACAACACAGTTTAGTGGTAGCACTACGAAGTGGAATAGCCAAAATAAATTTACTAAAAAGATCCACAATAACTAGGATATACTTGTAACCTCGAGTAGACCTCGGTAGCGGACCTATAAAATCACACGAAACAACCTGGAATGGTCTATCCACAATCCTCCGCTTAGCCATAAAACCAGCAGGCTTACGTTGCTCAGGTTTATTCTCATTACAAACTGTACATCTTCCAACATACCTAGAAATGTCAGATTTCATCTTTGGCCAATAGTAGTGCTGTGCGACCCGCTTAAAAGTTTTAAAGACCCCTGGATGTCCAGCATGAGGTGAATCATGACAAGCTTGTAAAACCTCCATACGCTGAAATTTTGGCACAACGATCTTCCATTCGTCCTGAATCTGTAGATCTGCGACTCCCCTAGAATGTACAAACTTATAGAGTTTAGAGTTCTCGACACGCCAAGAAGGAAACTTTAAAGGGTTTTCAGCTACTCCACGTTTCATGTTCTCATACCACCTATCTATGACCTGCGGATGATTGACCGATATACTATCCACTATTGGTACAGAGCGCGACAACATATCGGGAACAACATGATCCTTGCCCTTCCGATGAACAACGTCAAATGAATATTGTTGGAGTTGCAAGCTCCATCTCGCCAATCTACCTGTGGGATTCTTCAAATTGTTCAACCAACGTAGAGACCAATGATCCGTAATAACCTGGAAATGAGAACCCTCCACATATGGCCTAAGTTTATCAATGCTCCAAAGTACCGCAAGACATTCACGTTCGGTAGTCGAAAAATTCCTTTCTTGCCTCGACAGTGAGCGAGACAAATAACAGATAACCCTTTCACCTTGTTCTGGGTGTTCCTGAGTCAAAACAGGCCCCAAGTTCGAATGCACTCGCGTCAGTTTGAATAGTAAAGGGTAAACTAAAATCTGGACAAGACAAAACAGGTGCTGACACTAATCGTTCCTTAATTTCATCAAACGACCGTCTCTGGGCTTCAGTCCACTCGAATTTAACACCTTTACGCAGCAACATAGTCAACGGTTGTATGACCGATGCAAAATTCGGAATAAACCTCCTGTACCACGACGCTGTACCTATGAGACTACGAACTTCTTGAATCTTAGTTGGAATTGGTATCCGCAAAATAGCCTCAACCTTACCAGGATCTACATGCAAGCCATTCCTATCAACAACATATCCCAAATATCCCAACTCAGATCGACAAAATTTACACTTATCCCTTCCTAGAGTTAAACCTGCAGACCTAATACGTTTAAAAACCTTCGATAAAACTTCAATGTGCTGTTCAAACGTCTGAGTGGTGATAATAATATCGTCCAGATACTTAAAGCAGTAGGGTTCCAAATCCACACCTAACACTCTGTCAATAAGACGCTGCCAAGTAGCCGGAGCTGTATGAAGACCAAAGGGAAGACGTTTAAATTGGAATAACCCCGACCAGGAACTGTAAAAGCCGTAAGAGGACGAGAATCCTCAGCCACAGGAATCTGCCAATAAGCCGATTTAACATCCAAACTGGAAAGATATCTAGCATCCCTCAAACGATCTAGAATGCTCGAAATATAAGGTAGTGGATACGCATCACGCTTGGTGACTTTATTCAGTTGCCTGTAATCAACACAAAATCTCCATGTCCCATCCCTTTTTGGTACCATCACCACAGGACTACTCCACGGACTCGACGAAGGTTCGATAACACCCTTGTCCAACATATCCTTAATAACAGTATCCATGTGTTTTATGATCGCAGGTGACACCGGGTAATAGCGCTGCTTAATTGGCTCGACCTCACCTATAAGCTCAATTTTATGCTCTACCAGATTCGTACAGCCAAGTTCTTCAATACTGCTGTTAAAATGGGATTCAACCAACTCGCTCAGAATCGACGCTTGCTTTGTAGACAGAACCTCTTCAGACCTAAGTGCATCAACAGAATCCACTGGAACATCCGCAACAAACTGCCATTCCCTCGAGCGAAGATCCGGAACAATACCCATACGAGTCCAAAATCAACCCCTAAAATAAGAGTATGGTCAAGGTCTGGTACTACTAAAACATCAATAATTTTGACAACATCCTTAAGCTTCATTGGAACATGCAATACTCCAATACACCTACAAGTATTCCCGTTCGCCACAGTAACCTTCGACAGAGAAGTTTTATCTAACCTCAACAGACCAATATCGCGAAGTACCTTCCATCCACGACCCCCTATAATTGTTCGACTCGCACCAGAATCAAGTAGACCCCGCATCTTTCTACCAAAGATGTCAACTGTAAGATATGGACGCTCGTCATTCTGGACATGTGATAAGACAAAATCTAGTATACACCGTAACGAATCTTTAGCGACCGATGGACACTCCTGAGACGTAGACCGGTCAATTACTGACGCCTCGACGATCCGTTTCCCGAATGGTTTCCGCAATTACTACATTCGCTCCTAACAACACCTGGGCGACCACAGCCAAAGCAATGTCGCTTCAACGCACGAATACACCTATTAGCTAAATGATCCGTCCCTCCGCAATTCCAGCATTTTCGAACCTCATTATTAGGAACCCTATTCGAAGAGACAACCTCACCTATCTCGTCCAAACGACTACTACCAGAAATAGAACTTGACGATGAATAAATACAGGCCAAATCGGGCTCCATCAACTGACCCTTGTTCCTCGGAGGCGGAACATACGAATCCATCATCAGCTTACGAGACTCAATTCTTCTCCCCACGGACAGTAAATCATCTACAGTCATTACATCCGTCAAGCTAAGCCTACCCTGATAAAAAGGAGAAATGTTTTGAAGCAAAATTTTGAGCTTAACCTCTTCGCCCACAGGAACTGTAAGACGTCTGAACATGTTCTGCATGACTGCAATATAAATACCTATCGGCTCCTTTGGACCTTGAGTACGCTGACGAATTTCCTGAAACAATCTGTCATTATAATTACTAGGTTGGAATTGTTGCCTCAGTTCAGCCACTAATTCGGACCAACTATCGATGCTATCCCGCACCGCGCGAAACCAGATCAAAGCTTGTCCCGTAAAGATATCACTAGCCGACGCAAGTAATTGAACGCTTGAAACATTCCGAGCCATACAGAGTTCTTCAACTGTCTCTAAGAACGAACTAAGCGAAACCCTACCGTCACCAGAAAACTTGGTAATGTTCCATTTAACAACAGGAACGCTCTTGACATTTTCCTTAACCTGATTGTTCGATATACCCGCACCCTCGATATCGGATTCGCTATCGTCCTCAATCTCCTCACCAATCGTTGTGGAACTCATCAGCACGCTCGCATCAACCGGAGTATTACCTGTCTGTGAAAGCCTTTTATATTGTCTGGCCTTCGATTTTAAGCGCGACCGTAACTCGAGAAATTTAACTAAAAATTTAGACCGCCGAGTGTGTTCATCCGGTGTGTCAGCCTTAGACCGCAAAGCCCTATGGAAAGCGTGTAACAGTTTAGTAGAGGTTTTACGGAATTGTGCACTCCGTTCATCATCCTTAAAAGATTCCACCAAGCCCTCTATTTCAGTGTCCTTGGTCCCTAAATATTCCATATCAGCCGCGAAAGTATATGGGTAACTCAGTTGCGCAATATTAGACTCGTGTTTCTCCAATTTCAAAAATTGTCGCAAACAGCTGCGCATCTCGCCCACCGTAGCCTTGTCTGTAACTCCCCGAATTGCAAGTTCATAAGTCAACTCCTCCTTATCTAATCTATTAACCTCCATGGCCCCCTCCATAGCCGCTGTTTTGGGTTCCATGACAATCTAGACCTTCAAGGACGGAAGAATAAAAAAAAAGGAAAAAAACGCTCTCAACTACCGGAAAGAAAACTCGAGCTTCCCAAGTCCAAACACAACAATAATCGAAAATCCTAGAGTAAACGACTAAATAATCCAAAAATCGAGGCCCCACGTTGGGCGCCAATATTTATGACGTGTCAACCCGTAACGCCATTAACCGAAATTGGAGTTAGCGCATAGAATTTAACCTAAACTCAACTTACCACAAAACAAAGAAAAGGGGAAAAGATTCCCAACACCGCTATTTTAAATGGTCGTTCCCACCGGATCCGTTGAAGAGGCCCCTGCTAGCTAGTGGAGATGGGACGGTTCGTTTCTTACCTTGCTCAGTCTAATGCGCCACGACGTTCGAGTATTAAACTCCTACTCCTCAACATCCATGAACGGCGAAATGAGATGGTAAAAGGGGAACCGTCGAACATGATTTAAAATAGCTTAGTCAACAAAAGAAAACAACCCAATTCAGTCAATTACCCGTAAGTTTATTCGGAACAAGATAAGTAACACCCAGTATATCACCATTGATAACTGTAGTAAATAACCCAAAATACAAATAACTATGTAGATATGTATCACCCAGTAAATGACCCAATTATAACTATGTATATATCTTCCAGAAACCACGACGATTAAGGTTCTTTGAAAGATTAGTATTTACAATACTAAAAAAACAAGTCTTTGCACACCCCTATAGGGCTTATATACATGAAAGGACAATAACGAGAACCGAACACCGGCGCCGCAGGAATTTTGGCCAAATTTCTCGCACCTCGGGTTATTAGATAATTCATAAATTAACAAGTGCGACCGTATGTTGACAAAACCTAAAATATTTAAGCTAGGAACCCTTAATACGTTGGTTCACACTACCGTAAAACTAATGATCTACCGGGTCGAACCCAATATAATTACAATTGCAAAACGTCAGAGAAGCTGACCATAGGTTAATGACAAAATTTGTATGAATAACTCCAGAAATTTTAACTGGTTCCAGAAAGATCAAATAAATTTAATACAAGACTACGCTATTAAAAAAAACTAACTAAAATGTCCTCGGCAAAGGAGAGACAATACCAAAATATATGGCCGAGCGGCACTGAAGGTGCTCGCCAGCAGTGAATTTAATTTAAAAGAAAGGAATTAATTGAAATATGCTATGACACTTAGCTGGAAGCTTCACGAAGGATCCCATTCGCCACCTTCAAATTGTTACGGTACTGGCCATGTGTAAGATAATCCGCACCCTAAGGTTCTCCGAATTCCTCACACCTGATGTCTAAGTCCCGTCTGCGCTTTGTCCTATCCAAGGAAAATTCATACCAACTATTTTCTATGTACAATATATATCAGGAGACACCACACAGTACGGCGGATGTCGTGTACCCCCATAAAATAATATAAAATATTCCTAAATGAAGCTCTGGTGGTCGACAAAAGCCTTAGATGGAAATCGGCTACAAGATTTTATCGCGCTGCGGGGAAAACTAAATCCGGAATTTCACCGTGTACCCAAAACTCGGTAATTTTAGTTGCAACACTCGAGATCCGTACACTAGTACGATAAATACATTCAATAACCCAAAAAGTCAACCAACTTTATGCCATAATGTAGCAACTTTCTTCCCCGCGCGTGAAACTTCTAGTCAACCGTGAGACCAACAGCCCAATCACAAAAATTGAACCAGTTCTGACATACACAGAACAATCTAGCACGACCTCAAACACCATCTCCACAATCTAATCTAATCCAATCTTCGACTATCGACCACGAGATGACTCTGCCAGGATCATAACGCGATATTAAACCGTTACATCACCTATGGTGCGCTAACTTGGTCGCGTGTGGCCAAGACACATTTAAAAAGATTGGAGGCCCAACAAAATAAGGTTTTGGGGATGATTGTGAGTGCCTCGTGGTTCGTAAGAAACACAGACCTGCGAAGGGACCTGCAGATGTCATCGCTGCATAAACATGCAATAAAGCTGGCGACTAGCATCCTAAGTAGAATGGGCAGGTCTTCCAACCCGATCGTCGCCGAAGTCGTCGGCCTGGATCCAGACAGACCCCCTCCTCGTACAACTGTCGAGCGCAAGATGTTCTCATCCAACATAACCAGGACTAATTTCCAACTCGCTACCATAAAGAAGATACGCTATACTTGCACCTAAAAAACTCGCAGTCAGCATGGGCTGCCTGAATTGTAGATGAAAGGGCTTAGGAGCTTTGCTCACCCCTAGGGAGGTATGTAGGACCAATGTATGTACCCACCATACATTAACAAAAATAATAACAAAGAGCTTAAGCATTATTTCGAACTATGAAGTTTTGGTGGAGGCGCCGTAAAAATTGATTATAGTCCCGTTATATTAATACGCAAATGCAATGCTTGCAAGGATTACGTTATAACTTTCTTTCGTTTTAGAATGTATACTAGTAGAAGTGAAAGAATATAATAGAACGAGAATATTAAATTTAACTAATTTGCTACATTCGTTTTCTAGTAATTAAAGCAAATACTGTTCGAGACAAATTTTGAGAATTGTTACTGAAAATTCTAATAATTTATTTAGAAATATGATCAATACTTGGAGATTGTAAATTCATAGATTAGTTCTCTATAGACAACCGAAATTGTATGTATATGAACATATGTATATGCAATATTTGTTGAAAATGTAAACCCGTATCTGTCACAGATATTCATTTACCTATATATACGTGTATGCATTAAGGACACGGAGGTGGCGTTCTGTTATATTCTTACCTAAGATAGACTTTTGGGGCTTTTTTAGACAGTAAAATTTTGTTAATTTAAAGTATTAAACAAAAATCACAATTTATATCCAGCGATGTATTAAGTTTGTATTCATTTCATTGGGTTAAATTATCTTTCATTTGCGTTAAATTTTGTTTATAAACATAAAAAGGAACACTAATTGCCAAGTGTTAGTACAAAGTACATGCAGTTGTGTTCACAAAGGATGATTCCTGCGTGACTTACATATAATTCTATTAACGATTTGTATGACAAGAAGAGCCTGGACGACAGTTTGTATTTCGCAACTTTGCCCAGCACAGACGTACGGCTCGTGCAATTCACTTGAGTTAGACAAAGACGAGATTAGTACGTAATCTGCGCTTAAGCTATATATTTTCGCTTGTTCACTTGGAGATTTGACATTTTTGACATACATTTGACAATATATTTCCGTACATATTTGATCGTCTTTATAAGTACATATTCGTTTCGTCAATTTTCTGTAACTATAATGGCAGTACAGATGCGTGCATAAAAAATGGGACAACTAAACTATTACCGTGTGAAGCAGACGTTTGTTTAATTTTTTATGTGTGGTGGGTGCTTAGTTGCATTAATTGCATCAATGTGAAAGTGCTTGTCGGACATTGAAAATTTCAGAAATGTCAGAAATCCTTTTATAATTTGCAATGTGACATATTCATGTATAACCTTTGAAATTTGTTATGGCAATATGAATATGCTGTATGTCACGGCAGATCGGTTTACACAGATAAAAACTTGGGATTTAAGCTTATAAGAGCTGTCCCAGGTTTTTATTGCACACATCTGCACATGGTAGAACATTACTTTCACAGTGGCAACAACTTGTTTTAAATTTGACAACCTGTCAATAAAGCCACACGCACTTAATCCGAGAATGGAAAGTGTCATAGCTGTCATATTCATTTTGATATTTATAGTATTTAACATGACGCCGAAGTACTGATTTGATTCATACAAATGTAATTTTGATAACGCAGGGATCATCTTTCGCGAACACAACTACTAATAAAACATCTGCGGTTACGATGGTAATTCCACACAAACACGATCCACCTAGCTAACTGTCATCGTTCGTTAACAACGTGTGTATTTGTACTGACATACATATGGATTAAGTGTGGGATCGTATGACTTGGCCTTGTTTATAGTCATTACTATTGTTTTCGTAAGTATTAATGTCATGTAGCTTTTGATGTCTGGCCGGCCCCAGTGCCGCTACCGTATGTGGAAACGGCACAGCCAGTGACGCCAGCTGTCTGCTGACCCCCACCCATCCTCTTCCCTTTCCTTTCTGTTCCCAGGTACAGATCGGCAAGCGTTGCGGCGACTCCGGGAGTGTCTACGAACCGACTGGCCTTCTCATCCGGCTGGGGAGTAGGCTGATGTGAGCTTGCTCTGCCGACGAGGATCCGCGACGCATTGTGAGGAACCAGCCACTTCGGGCCCTGATCAGGTAGTGTATGGTGGATGTAAGATGTCGGAATCTGCATTGCCCCGGGCGAGTTCCAGTCCGTCCGTGTATTCCGGGATTGGTGAAGCGAAGGTCAGGCCTCAGGGAACTGGGGTAGGATCCGAGGATCCGAGGGTATACCCGCTCCTGATTTTTTCGGCCCGCCCCTCCATATACGAAGCGCTGGCGAACTACTCAACATGGCAACTTTCCTACCAACAAGAGAACGCCGAAGAACAGCACAGAAGAGAGCCCCAACGGTGCCTTCAAGACACCAACGGCGCAGCACGTTAGGTCGCCTATTACGATAGATCTGACGACATTTAACATCGTGCAACCAGGAGGTAGCAGTGACGACACCACATCAGCTTCAGATATGTCGTCCACAAAAGAAGTCATCTGCAAACTGCGATGCCGCGAAGAGGAGCAATTGCAGAAGTGCATAGGTGTCATCAAGACAATGAAGGCAGCTATTGGCAGGCAGAAGAACGTCTCGATGGACGTAAAGAACGGCTTGAAGGAGCTAGAAGAAGCAGTGGAGATGATCTCTGATTGCAGGAAGAGATGGAAGAAGGCCGAGCTGCAAGCAGGAGAGCACGCGCAAAAGGCTCCAGCGCCTGCAACCAAGACGCAGGCTACTTCTGCTACAAACAATAAGAACGTAGAGAAGAAGGAGGTGCAGCCCTCCGAGAACGTGTGGATGAAGGACCGAGCAGGCAGGAGAAAGCAGGCTCAAAAAGAGAAGAAGGCAGCTGCAAAAGCTTCTGACAGCAAACAGCAGCAGAAGATAGCCGGTGGTCAGAGAAAGGACGACGGTACCAACAATAAGAAGCCGAAGAAGAATAAGCATAGGAATCGACACGCCAAGCCCCGGTTGGATGCGCTTCTCGTAAAGCCCGCGCAAGGAAAGTCGTATGCCGAAGTACTGCGAGAACTACGCAGCAACGCGAAACCAGCAGAGACGGGTACCGAGATTAAAGCGGTCCGGAAAACACGAGCGGGAGATATGATGCTGGAACTAGGATGCAGCACCAAGGATACTGCAGGTTTCAGCAGCGTGCTGAAGAAGATCCTGGGCGAAAAGGCTAACATTAGCACTCTAGAGCCCAAAGAGACTTTGGAATTCAGAGATTTAGAGCAAAGCAAAGTTAGGAGTCAGTGACGCCGACGTGAAGATCAGCCTCACCAACGTGAACAGCAGAGAGCTGAGACTGGCTATCGTCCAACTGAGTCAGCGTCAAGCCCTTAAGCTGCTGGAAACTCCAAGAATAAAGATCGGCTGGATAAACAGCAGAATAAGACGCAGGGTAGAAGTCGTCAGGTACTTCCGCTGCTTCGGCTACGGACATCGACAGGCTTCTTGTCCGGGACCAGACAGAAGAACACAAGGCCTTTGCATCAACTGCGGAGAAAAAGGCCACCAACAGAAGGAGTGCAAGAACAAAGCAAAATGCTTCCTCTGCACGGCAGACACCGCGACACGTAGCCATGTCCCTGGGTCCGGCGCATGTCCCTCCTTCAGAAAGGCATTAGATCAGGCAAAGAAGAGTCAATGACCAGAATCCTACAAGGCAACATGCACCGAAGCAGAACAGCAGACAATCTCCTCATCCAACTACAACTGGACACCGGAGTAAATCTGCTGCTTATCAGTGAACAATACCGGGATAAGGAATGCGCCGGGTGGTACAGGGACAGACTCGGCACTGCAGCTATATGGATCCCGGACACGAATACAGTCATCGTCGACAACCACGGAGCCCGAAACGGATACGTGTGGGTAAAGAGCGGCACCATCACCTACGTGAGCTGCTATCTCACACCCAACGAGCTTTCAGGGCAAGCTCGACAACCTGGAAGACGACCTTCGAGAAATGGCAGGGTCCATTATTCTAGGAGGAGACGTCAACGCCAAAGCCGTGGAATGGGGTATGGAATACACCGATTCGCGAGGGAGGCGTATACTCGACATGGCGGCCAGACTCAGATTCAGCGTGGTAAATGTCGGAGACACTACCACGTTCAGGAGACCTGGCTACGGAGAGACGATACCGGACATCACATTGGCATCGGAGGACATTGTGCGGGACATCGTGGACTGGCGAGTCATGGAGGACTACACCGGAAGTGACTACCAGTAGCGCGCGGGGAAAGAATGCCGTTATGGCATGTTCCGGTTCGGCGGAGACAATTGCGGGCGCGACCATGGCCCTCATACGCCGCGCCTGCGACGCCTCTATGCCGCGGAGAATGAAACACAATAGAAGATTTGCGTATTGGTGGAACGACGAGATCGCGACCCTCCGGAAAAGATGCTTACAGCTTAGGCGGAGAATAACCAGAGTGAGAGGACGAGATCCGAACGCGGCAGAACTAGAGTCCGAGGACTTTAGGAACGCCAAGAGAGATCTCAAGAACACCATCTACAGGAGCAAGAAACGTAAGTGGGAGGAGCTGCGGCAGGATGTTGACAACGACCCATGGGGCGTTGGGTATAAGATCGTCATGCAGAAGCTTACGACGAAGACGGCGAATCCAGTCCTCGAACGAGATCGGATGCGGAACATCGTTGACACGTTGTTCCCTACCCATCCGGAGAGAACTGCGGAAATGGAGGACGAGCGATTGAACGACATCCCGCTTTTTAGCGGAGATGAACTGTCAAGAGCGGCGAACTCCCTACAAAACCGGAAGGCACCTGGACCCGACGGAATTCCAACAGAAGCTCTTAAGATTGTGGCGCGCGTCTGCCCAGATCTGCTTCTGAACATGTACAACCGCTGTTTAACAGAAGCAGCGTTCTGCAAGAGATGGAAGGTACAGCGACTAGTGCTGATAAGCAAAGGCAAGGGCGATCCGACCACGACATCGGCATACAAACCGCTATGTATGCTGGACACGGCTGGAAAGTTACTAGAAAGACTGCTCAAAACACGACTGGAGAGCAGCATAGACGACGCGGGAGGCCTGTCCGAGAGACGGCATGGCTTCAGGAAGGGACACTCCACCGTCGGCGCCGTAGCGCAGGTAATGGAAACCTTCGAAGCCGCTCAACGGGGAAATCATTACTCGAGACCCCTGGTGATGCTTGTCACATTGGACGTAAGAAACGCCTTCAACTCGGCGAGATGGGACGTCATGTTGGACGTTTTGCAGAACAGGTTCGACACGCCATCCTATTTACTTAGGATGATACGCAGCTACCTTAGCGACAGGAAGCTGGTCTACGACACCGCAGGCGAGCCGTGCACGAAGAAGATAACAGCGGGAGCGGCGCAGGGTTCCATACTCGGCCCCGACTTATGGAATGTTTCCTACGACGGGATCCTCCGAATGGAGCTGCCGCAAGATGCGCAGACGACGTAGCGGCAGTCATCCTAGCGCGTGACGAGGCGGATGCCCAGAGAAGGCTCAACCAGGTAATGAGAAGAGTCACCACATGGATGGACAAACACGGCCTGAGCCTGGCAACGGAGAAGACCGAGGTCGTTCTACTGACTAGGAGAAGAATCCCTAGGGAGATCGAGATGACGGTGGATACGGAAGTCTTAACTACTTGAACTTCCGTGAAGTACCTCGGACTGCGGCTCGACAGCAAGATGACCTTTTGGCAACAGATCCAGTCGTCGAGCGATAAGGCCGCTAAGGTAACGACGACGCTGAGCCGACTAATGGCCAACGTAGGAGGACCGACGGCGAGTAAACGCCGGCTGCTAATGACCGTCACCCATTCTATACTGTTGTATGGAAGCGAGATCTGGGCTGACGCCTTACAGCAGGACAAGTACAGAAAGCGGATGGCTTCAGTACAGCGACGGGGAGCACTCAGGATCGCCAGCGCATACCGTACGGTTTCCGAACCGGCGGTGCTCGTAATCGCAGGAGTAACCCCGATAGATCTACTGGCTCAAGAAAAGAAGAGAGTCTACGAGACACGACGAGACGTCGGTGCACGACAAGCGAGAGCGCACGCTAAAGCGTTCACACGACAACGTTGGCAAGAGCGCTGGCAGAACGACACGAGAGGACGGTGGACGGCCAAACTCATCCGCAACCTAACGGAGTGGATGGACCGAGACCACGGCGAGGTAAGTTACTACCTCACCTAGTTTTTTACCGGACACGGGTATTTCAACGCATACCTGGCTCGAATGGGTATAGCAGAGAACGCGACATGCCAGTATCACGACTCTGCGGAAGATGATGCTCACCACACCTTCTTCGAATGCGAGAGGTGGAGTGACTACAGAGACGCTCTACAAGACGAAGTAGGACCTCTAACGCCGGATAACGTCGTGCAAACGATGCTGTCCGGACAGAAGATCGCCACGTTCGACGAGAAGGTGCTGAAGCAGAAGAAGAGCAACCCAAGCAATGGAGGCAGCCGACCGAGGCTAACTACGAGGTGCCATCCTGAAGTAATGCGACCAGCGGTTCCGGGATGGATTCTACAGCTGACAAAGTGAGGTTTTTTAGTGGGTGCGAGCCCCACATACCGGGGACGGGTCTCGTCCCTGATGGTGCGTTTAGGCATTTTTCCTCACTAAAAAAAAAAAAAAAAAAAATGTCATGTAGCTTTGAAGCATTTCTTGAAACGATCTATCGGTATACCATCAAAATCGGAAAGATATGACAGAATGTACATAAAATCTAATCTCGTAATTCCTGAATTATTTATTGATCTACAAGTGGAAATAATTCAGGAATTAAGAGATAAGTACATAAAGGTCAGAAAATATATATATTAATAAAATCTAATATATTACCTGACAGCAAACATTTTAAGATAAATGAGAAATATAATAGATACATATATGTAATATGTTTGTGTATCATAAAGACTGACTTGGCTAACAATGTAACAAAAATAATTTATAAATTTTCAAAAGCCAACCTATATTCACGAGTAACCTTGTAAAAATATCGCTCTATGAGTTGACTAACATCAATTTTATTTGTCGACCAACGCCGACAAGAATTGTTAATTGATAAGTAGTGTAGAATTTACAAAGAATTAGTGTATGGCATACCTAGAGTAGAGAAATATTTCACGGTATAAAAGTGGTATAGACTGTCTAAAACGTAATGTAAACAAGTTAAAAATGCAGACTGAAAATAATAATAATAATAATAATAATTCATGCCTTAGCATCCCCCAACAGCTTGCGCCAATTACAGGGGGCATCGGCTGGCCATGAGTTATTATTACGCCTGCGGCTGTAGACCGACTTATGATGTAACCTTTCCGCATTTGCCGTGGAATTTGGAAAACTACAGAAAACCAAACTCAATAAGTCGAACTAATATAATTTTGAACGGTTCATGCACACATTCACGATTAAAGATAAGCTATTGTAATTCAACTGCCTGCAAAACATGTTCTGTACATTAATTATCCAGCTTCTAAGTGAAGATTTTTAATAATTATGATTAATTATATAATTAATTAATGTAACGAAACATTCTGCATACTTTTAATTGTTGTTTAAATACGGCATGTATGTTTATTTTTTATTAGGTGACTGATCTTCCATTTTGTTGATATGTGTTGTCAAGTTTTGTCGTCTACCGCAACAATTGTATTAGAGAAACATGCAAAATAACTAAAATTGCGAGTAACACCTGATAGCGACATCTTGTAGAATTAATGCATATGCTCACAAAAGAGAATAGTTAGCACGTTTAGTTAAAAAATTGAATAAACGAATTAAAAGATTTGATATATTTAATCCTTTAGCATCAAAGTATGAATTTATGTGCTTGCATTGTTTTAAGAGTAAACTTTGTCGAGTTTTTCTGTTGTATACTTCTTTAAAGACTGAGATATGTATGTGTACTAAAAATAAGATTAAATACTTACAACATAGTATGGATGAATAACTACTGGTTTTAATGCAAATAAACGGCACAATAACATTGTTAATTAATCTTTAAACGCGGATGAACCTCTTATTAATATCGAGAAATTACACTGAAAGTTTAAAATCACTACAAAATGTCCCGGAATTTTGGGAACTATACATTACTAGTAAAAAACGATTTCGTAATTGTTTAATTATAAATCGCGACTTAAAAAAGACCAACGAATGGTGACATTTTCAGATCAACAATGCGGCAAACTTTGGCGATCTCTCGCAATCGATATAACAATAACAGGATTACAAAATACAGGTAGCGAGGGTTGACGGGGTGCGTTGCTAGCTCTCGGTGTCCTTTCGTGACATTGCATGATCGTGAAGGATGTAGGGCTGACGTCAAACATTCGCGAGAATAGTCGGCTTTCGCGAAATAAAACACCTACACCTAGCACGTCTTACATACAAAGTAATTGGCGAATGGAAATTTTTTCTTCATCTTTGTTGTATTAAATTTCATTCTTTACTACGCATGTCGTGACTTTTTGTTTTTATACATAATTGGACCTTGATGGAATGTTAAAAACGTAGATTTGGGACAGGCTTCCGAATCTTAGAAATGGTCGATGAGAATAATCAATATGACTTCATAGTCAAGTCATTTATCAAAACAAAATGACCACCTTCTGTTCGTAAATTAAGTATATGATTAATGTGTTGTCGAAATTGATGTTACCTGTTTATGTTGTAAGTTTTTGTCATATAAATTATATTTCTAAATTATACTAAATCTTGCTATTTGAAAAAATGATGCATGAGAACTATATGATATAATTTCAGCTTCTAAATTAATCGCCTGTGCATGTATAAAACAGTGTACTTATTCCATACTAAATGTCGTAAAGAGAAGTATTTTAAAATAGAATGCGGATATGTACCATGGAAAGATGACTAAATTCTTGGAGCGGCTTAATATAGTTCTCACAAATTTTTATGATGGCCATATACGATGTTTTCTCAATCTTTGATATATAATTAAACGATGAGGCAGTAGTAGAGATAGTAAAGAATTGAATTCGTTTTCTCACAAAGTTTTATACAACTTAATATTTTGATGTTAGTTACTCTTCGAAATAGTAATATTTAGCGAATTTTCTAATTATTTTTGATTTTTCAGTGTCGTACAAACCTGGTTAAGTTCATTTACTTTTATACTCCAGTTTTTTACGTATGTTTTCAAAATCTTTAGAGTATAGACAAAGATGGGGTAATTGTTTTTATTTTTTCAGTATCATTATACTGTATACACGTAACATGTACGTGTATAATGTTGTAGGTCATGCATTTTTGATAGTTTTTGTAAAATTTTCCAGTTATAAAGTCAAATTCTGACGTCTTTTAATGTTCTTTTCATTTATAATATGCTTTGTTATTTTCTTTGGTAAGGCGCCATTATTTTATTAGTCGGTAGTTTACCCGGATGGAGTACTTGTACACTTCTAGTTCAATATACAGGACGAACCGTCATCGATGATGTCATCGACAATTATTTTAGATAAACACCTTATATATTTTTAATTTTTTAATCGCGTAATAACTAACACTCTTTTCCAAGACAAAACTATACACAAATATACCAGAAAAGTCAAGAGTAGGAGAGAGAAGTCCATAACTGATTATATATTGGTTGACAAAAATAACAGAAGAAGAAGAAGAAAGTAAGTGATAGAAAAGTAAGAAGAGAGCCGGAAATAGGGAGCGATCACTTTGTGGTTATATCAAAAATAAAAGAAAAAGTTCAAGACAAGGAAAAGCAATATATATATATATATATATATACCCAGAAAGAAAACCAAAAAAAATCACTTAGAATATACAAATTAAGAAGTAAAGTCATTGCCGAAACATACCAGCAAAGGATAACCGAAAGGATAGGAAATATATATATAAGTTAATGGAAATTTCAAAAAAATTTGGAATACGTTTAAAGAAATAATAATAACTACAATCAAAGAGATATATAGCTTAAGAAAAAAGAAAAAGAAAAGACAAACAAAATGGTGGACAAATGAAATAGGACATCAAGTTAAGTCAAAGAAAAAGCATGGAAACATACTTAGCTGTTGAACAAACTGTGGAAAAATACGACATATATAAAGGAGAAAGA
Organism: Holotrichia oblita; assembly: GCA_023690525.1. Classification (NCBI taxonomy): domain Eukaryota; kingdom Metazoa; phylum Arthropoda; class Insecta; order Coleoptera; family Scarabaeidae; genus Holotrichia; species Holotrichia oblita. Next base: position 61,782,120 of record CM043018.1, read on the forward strand.
AAAAATGTGAAACATTTAGTAGTAAAAGCAAAAAAAAAGAGACATGAGAAAGAATTTGGGGAAAAGATGAAAGAAAATAGTAAAGAGAACCAAAAACTATTTTATAGAATCTTGAAATCAGGAAGGAATGAGGAAAGATCACAATCTACACATTATATACAAAATATGTAAGAAGAGAGAGATGATAACCGATAGAAAGCAGATTATAGATGGGAGGAAAGAATACTTTCAAGAATTGTTAAGCGGAGAAGTGGAAAACGAAAATGCTAGCGATCAACAAATAATAGGAGGAAAAGAGATAAAAGAAATAATTACCATGGACAAACTGAAAGATGCCAATACATAAACAGAAAAATGGAAAAGCCGATAAAATTACGGCAGAAATGATAAAATATATAGGACAAAAAGGAAGAGAATTAATGTTGAAAATATATAACAGAATATGGAGAGAAGAGGAAATACCGATAACGATTGGAAGAAGTCATTGGTAGTACCAATATACGAGAACAAAGAAAATAAGAAAGAATGCAATAATTTATGACGTGTCAACCCGTAACGCCATTAACCGAAATTGGAGTTAGCGCATAGAATTTAACCTAAACTCAACTTACCACAAAACAAAGAAAAGGGGAAAAGGTTCCCAACACCGCTATTTTAAATGGTCGTTCCCACCGGATCCGTTGAAGAGGCCCCTGCTAGCTAGTGGAGATGGGACGGTTCGTTTCTTACCTTGCTCAGTCTAATGCGCCACGACGTTCGAGTATTAAACTCCTACTCCTCAACATCCATGAACGGCGAAATGAGATGGTAAAAGGGGAACAGTCGAACACGATTTAAAATAGCTTAGTCAACAAAAGAAAACAACCCAATTCAGTCGAATACCCGTAAGTTTATTCGGAACAAGATAAGTAACACCCAGTATATCACCATTGATAATTGTAGTAAATAACCCAAAATACAAATAACTATGTAGATATGTATCACCCAGTAAATGACCCAATTATAACTATGTATATAACTTCCAGAAACCCCGACGATTAAGGTTCTTCGAAAGATTAGTATTTACAATACTAAAAAAAAACAAATCTTTACACACCCATATAGGGCTTATATACATGAAAGGACAATAACGAGAACCGAACACCGACGCCGCAGGAATTTTGGCCAAATTTCTCGCACCTCGGGTTATTAGATAATTCATAAATTAACAAGTGCGACCGTATGTTGACAAAACCTAAAATATTTAAGCTAGGAACCCTTAATACGTTGGTTCACACTACCGTAAAACTAATGATCTACCGGGTCGAACCCAATATAATTACAATTGCAAAACGTCAGAGAAGCTGACCATAGGTTAATGACAAAATTTGTATGAATAACTAATATAATAATCTAGAAATTTTAACTGGTTCCAGAAAGATCAAATAAATTTAGTACAAGACTACGCTATTAAAAAAACTAACTAAAATGTCCTCGGCAAAGGAGAGACAATACCAAAATATATGGCCGAGCGGCACTGAAGGTGCCCGCCAGCAGTGAATTTAATTTAAAAGAAAGGAATTAATTGAAAATATGCTATGACACTTAGCTGGAAGCTTCACGAAGGATCCCATTCGCCACCTTCAAATTGTTACGGTACTGGCCATGTGTAAGATAATCCGCACCCTAAGGTTCTCCGAATTCCTCACACCTGATGTCTAAGTCCCGTCTGCGCTTTGTCCTATCCAAGGAAAATTCATACCAACTATTTTCTATGTACAATATATACCAGGAGACACCACACAGTACGGCGGATGTCGTGTACCCCCATAAAATAATATAAAATATTCCTAAATGAAGATCTGGTGGCCGACAAAAGCCTTAGATGGAAATCGGCTACAAGATTTTATCGCGCTGCGGGGAAAACTAAATCCGGTAATTTCACCGTGTACCCAAAACTCGGTAATTTTAGTTGCAACACTCGAGATCCGTACACTAGTACGATAAATACATTCAATAACCCAAAAAGTCAACCAACTTTATGCCATAATGTAGCAACTTTCTTCCCCGCGCGTGAAACTTCTAGTCAACCGTGAGACCAACAGCCCAATCCCAAAAATTGAACCAGTTCTGACATACACAGAACAATCTAGCACGACCTCAAACACCATCTCCACAATCTAATCTAATCCAATCTTCGACTATCGACCACGAGATGACTCTGCCAGGATCATAACGCGATATTAAACCGTTACAAACTCCACCCCAACCTCTTAGAAATTTTTGTCCAAAAATTTCATCACTTATGCCAAAAGAAAACCTACCACGAGGGAACCTATTACCAAACATAAGACCAACCAATGCAACAACTACCCTTTGCACCAGACACACCATCACATCCATAACCCATAAGGTGACACAATAGTTAAACCACCCCGCGACTCTTCGGCAAATCGACCGGTATACTCAGGATTTGACCGTGACAAACCAAAAAGACTAATCCCGACTGAAGCCAACCCCCGCTCCACCTATGAGACAGCCAAGTCCCCAGTCGCTTGCAACAGCACCCCGAAGAAATCCTAAAGAAGGCGTACACAAACAAAAGAGATACATCTATCTCAGGAAATTTTGGCCAAACAAACAAGGGGACGACTCTAAATTTAGCAAAGCAGTAATATGGGGAGGTTTAACGTCACGGGAGGCCCAACCCGGACGGAAACAGCTAATGCTGGGTAAACAAACTATAACAAAAAGAAACCAATCCTTATTCCGGAACAAAAACAATTAACCGCGGATACCAAACGAGACAGCAGACTGCCGGAACTCAGCCATACGGATGGGGTGAACGATTTTTATTGGACATCCCCAACCGTTCCGAATAAAAGTCAAATCCAGGATAAATAAGTACGTCAAAATCGGTAAGTTGTTTAATCGCCCATACGATGCCAAACGGTCGAATAATCCCGCAACCAAACCAAAAAAAAGAAATTACATCTCCAGATCATCTTTAAGACTTAGGAAAACACCACATCTTCACGTCTAAAATACACGGAAACAGGATTCTCAACGCTGACACCGCTAAAGTGCAATGGGGATGCTGAGTGATTTTAGGACGCCTTCTACGCCTCGGACACAACACCGGCAGGAGTATTCGTCGGCCCACCTGCAAACCATATCCGTCCTAATCCGATGAAGGCTTCAAGTCCTTACAATGCCAATTACCCCTAAATCTACCATCTGTATCCTCCAATTCATACGTCCAAGGAGAAATCTTTTTTTTTATAACGAAAGGTCCAACAAATTTAGGTGCTAATTTCGCTGCAAAGTAGTTCAACGCATCCGACTGTACAAAATTCCTTCGGAATACCCTATCGCCAACACTATACCGAACGTCCCGCCTACGTAGATCATAATATCGTTTGTTCCTCTCTGCTGCCTTTTCCAACCGGCGCTTAACTTCGGCATATAACGAGCGAAGTGGAATAGTACGATCAGTTCTCAAAGCATTCTCGTCGACTGCAAGATCCTTCGACAACTTAATGTCATCAGTTAAATTCAATGGAAACTCTCGACCGAATACTATAGAATAGGGAGTATAGCCTGTACTCTCGTGTACCTGAGTGCGGATAGCACACGCAATTTTCGTTAAATGTTTATCCCAACTTCGATGATTATCCTTGACATAACATCCAACCATAGTCTCTAGCGTTTTATTCATGCGTTCTGTCGGATTGGCTTGAGCATGGTAATTCGGTGTAAATACATGCTGCACACGATAAGACTTTAATAAGTTAGCAAATTCCCTACTCCGAAATTGAACTCCGTTATCTGAAATTAACGTCATAGGCTGACCGAACATGAGAAACAACTGATCCTCAATCGCTGCACAACACAGTTTAGTGGTAGCACTACGAAGTGGAATAGCCAAAATAAACTTACTAAAAAGATCCACAATAACTAGGATATACTTGTAACCGCGAGTAGACCTCGGTAGCGGACCTATAAAATCACACGAGACAACCTGGAATGGTCTATCCACAATCCTCCGCTTGGCCATAAAACCAGCAGGCTTACGTTGCTCAGGTTTATTCTCATTACAAACTGTACATCTTCCAACATACCTAGAAATGTCAGATTTCATCTTTGGCCAATAGTAGTGCTGTGCGACCCGCTTAAAAGTTTTAAAGACCCCTGGATGTCCAGCATGAGGTGAATCATGACAAGCTTGTAAAACCTCCATACGCTGAAATTTTGGCACAACGATCTTCCATTCGTCCTGAATCTGTAGGTCTGCGACTCCCCTAGAATGTACAAACTTATAGAGTTTAGAGTTCTCGACACGCCAAGAAGGAAACTTTAAAGGGTTTTCAGCTACTCCACGTTTCATGTTCTCATACCACCTATCTATGACCTGCGGATGATTGACCGATATACTATCCACTATTGGTACAGAGCGCGACAACATATCGGGAACAACATGATCCTTGCCCTTCCGATGAACAACGTCAAATGAATATTGTTGGAGTTGCAAGCTCCATCTCGCCAATCTACCTGTGGGATTCTTCAAATTGTTCAACCAACGTAGAGACCAATGATCCGTAATAACCTGGAAATGAGAACCCTCCACATATGGCCTAAGTTTATCAATGCTCCAAAGTACCGCAAGACATTCACGTTCGGTAGTCGAAAAATTCCTTTCTTGCCTCGACAGTGAACGAGACAAATAACAGATAACCCTTTCACCTTGTTCCGGGTGTTCCTGAGTCAAAACAGCCCCAAGTCCGAATGCACTCGCGTCAGTTTGAATAGTAAAGGGTAAACTAAAATCTGGACAAGACAAAACAGGTGCTGACACTAATCGTTCCTTAATTTCATCAAACGACCGTCTCTGGGCTTCAGTCCACTCGAATTTAACACCTTTACGCAGCAACATAGTCAACGGTTGTATGACCGATGCAAAATTCGGAATAAACCTCCTGTACCACGACGCTGTACCTATGAGACTACGAACTTCTTGAACCTTAGTTGGAATTGGTATCCGCAAAATAGCCTCAACCTTACCAGGATCTACATGCAAGCCATTCCTATCAACAACATATCCCAAATATCCCAACTCAGATCGACAAAATTTACACTTATCCCTTCCTAGAGTTAAACCTGCAGACCTAATACGTTCAAAAACCTTCGATAAAACTTCAATGTGCTGTTCAAACGTCTGAGTGGTGATAATAATATCATCCAGATACTTAAAGCAGTAGGGTTCCAAATCCACACCTAACACTCTGTCAATAAGACGCTGCCAAGTAGCCGGAGCTGTATGAAGACCAAAGGGAAGACGTTTAAATTGGAATAACCCCCGACCAGGAACTGTAAAAGCCGTAAGAGGACGAGAATCCTCAGCCACAGGAATCTGCCAATAAGCCGATTTAACATCCAAACTGGAAAGATATCTAGCATCCCTCAAACGATCTAGAATGCTCGAAATATAAGGTAGTGGATACGCATCACGCTTGGTGACTTTATTCAGTTGCCTATAATCAACACAAAATCTCCATGTCCCATCCCTTTTTGGTACCATCACCACAGGACTACTCCACGGACTCGACGAAGGTTCGATAACACCCTTGTCCAACATATCCTTAATAACAGTATCCATCTGCTTTATGATCGCAGGTGACACCGGGTAATAGCGCTGCTTAATTGGCTCGACCTCACCTATAAGCTCAATTTTATGCTCTACCAGATTCGTACAACCAAGTTCTTCAATACTGCTGTTAAAATGGGATTCAACCAACTCGCTCAGAATCGACGCTTGCTTTGTAGACAGAACCTCTTCAGACCTAAGTGCATCAACAGAATCCACTGGAACATCCGCAACAAACTGCCACTCCCTCGAGCGAAGATCCGGAACAATACCCATACGAGTCCAAAAATCAACCCCTAAAATAAGAGTATGGTCAAGGTCTGGTACTACTAAAACATCAATAATTTTGACAACATCCTTAAGCTTCATTGGAACATGCAATACTCCAATACACCTACAAGTATTCCCGTTCGCCACAATAACCTTCGACAGAGAAGTTTTATCTAACCTCAACAGTCCAATATCGCGAAGTACCCTCCATCCACGACCCCCTATAATTGTTCGACTCGCACCAGAATCAAGTAGACCCAGCATCTTTCTACCAAAGATGTCAACTGTAAGATATGGACGCTCGTCCTTCTGGACATGTGATAAGACAAAATCTAGTATACACCGTAACGAATCTTTAGCGACCGATGGACACTCCTGAGACGTAGACCGGTCAATTACTGACGCCTCGACGATCCGTTTCCCGAATGGTTTCTGCAATTACTACATTCGCTCCTAACAACACCTGGGCGACCACAGCCAAAGCAATGTCGCTTCAACGCACGAATACACCTATTAGCTAAATGATCCGTCCCTCCGCAATTCCAGCATTTCCGAACCTCATTGTTAGGAACCCTATTCGAAGAGTCAAGCTCACCTATCCCGTCCAAACGACTACTACCAGAAATAGAACTTGACGACGAATAAATACAGGCCAAATCGGGCTCCATCAACTGACCCTTGTTCCTCGGAGGCGGAACATACGAATCCATCATCAGCTTACGAGACTCAATTCTTCTCCCCACGGACAGTAAATCATCTACAGTCATTACATCCGTCAAACTAAGCCTACCCTGATAAAAGGAGAAATGTTTTGAAGCAAAATTTTGAGCTTCACCTCTTCGCCCACAGGAACTGTAAGACGTCTGAACATGTTCTGCATGACTGCAATATAAATACCTATCGGCTCCTTTGGACCTTGAGTACGCTGACAAATTTCCTGAAACAATCTGTCATTATAATTACTAGGTTGGAATTGTTGCCTCAGTTCAGCTACTAATTCGGACCAACTATCGATGCTATCCCGCACCGCGCGAAACCAGATCAAAGCTTGTCCCGTAAAGAGATCACTAGCCGACGCAAGTAATTGAACGCCTGAAACATTCCGAGCCATACAGAGTTCTTCAACTGTCTCTAAGAACGAACTAAGCGAAACCCTACCGTCACCAGAAAACTTGGTAATGTTCCATTTAACAACAGGAACGCTCTTGACATTTTCCTTAACCTGATTGTTCGATATACCCGCACCTCGATATCGGATTCACTATCGTCCTCAATCTCCTCACCAATCGTTGTGGAACTCATCAGCACGCTAGCATCAACCGGAGTATTACCTGTCTGTGAAAGCCTTTTTATATTGTCTGGCCTTCGATTTTAAGCGCGACCGTAACTCGAGAAATTTAACTAAAAATTTAGACCGCCGAGTGTGTTCATCCGGTGTGTCAGCCTTAGACCGCAAAGCCCTATGGAAAGCGTGTAACAGTTTAGTAGAGGTTTTACGGAATTGTGCACTCCGTTCATCATCCTTAAAGATTCCACCAAGCCCTCTATTTCAGTGTCCTTGGTCCCTAAATATTCCATATCAGCCGCGAAAGTATATGGGTAACTCAGTTGCGCAATATTAGACTCGTGTTTCTCCAATTTCAAAAATTGTCGCAAACAGCTGCGCATCTCGCCCACCGTAGCCTTGTCTGTAACTCCCCGAATTGCAAGTTCATAAGTCAACTCCTCCTTATCTAATCTATTAACCTCCATGGCCCCCTCCATAGCCGCTGTTTTGGGTTCCATGACAATCTAGACCTTCAAGGACGGAAGAATAAAAAAAAAGGAAAAAAACGCTCTCAACTACCGGAAAGAAAACTCGAACTTCCCAAGTCCAAACACAACAATAATCGAAAATCCTAGAGTAAACGACTAAATAATCCAAAAATCGAGGCCCCACGTTGCAGGTGCCAATATTTATGACGTGTCAACCCGTAACGCCATTAACCGAAATTGGAGTTAGCGCATAGAATTTAACCTAAACTCAACTTACCACAAAACAAAGAAAAGGGGAAAAGGTTCCCAACACCGCTATTTTAAATGGTCGTTCCCACCGGATCCGTTGAAGAGGCCCCTGCTAGCTAGTGGAGATGGGACGGTTCGTTTCTTACCTTGCTCAGTCTAATGCGCCACGACGTTCGAGTATTAAACTCCTACTCCTCAACATCCATGAACGGCGAAATGAGATGGTAAAAGGGGAACAGTCGAACACGATTTAAAATAGCTTAGTCAACAAAAGAAAACAACCCAATTCAGTCGAATACCCGTAAGTTTATTCGGAACAAGATAAGTAACACCCAGTATATCACCATTGATAATTGTAGTAAATAACCCAAAATACAAATAACTATGTAGATATGTATCACCCAGTAAATGACCCAATTATAACTATGTATATAACTTCCAGAAACCCCGACGATTAAGGTTCTTCGAAAGATTAGTATTTACAATACTAAAAAAAAAAACAAATCTTTACACACCCATATAGGGCTTATATACATGAAAGGACAATAACGAGAACCGAACACCGACGCCGCAGGAATTTTGGCCAAATTTCTCGCACCTCGGGTTATTAGATAATTCATAAATTAACAAGTGCGACCGTATGTTGACAAAACCTAAAATATTTAAGCTAGGAACCCTTAATACGTTGGTTCACACTACCGTAAAACTAATGATCTACCGGGTCGAACCCAATATAATTACAATTGCAAAACGTCAGAGAAGCTGACCATAGGTTAATGACAAAATTTGTATGAATAACTAATATAATAATCTAGAAATTTTAACTGGTTCCAGAAAGATCAAATAAATTTAGTACAAGACTACGCTATTAAAAAAACTAACTAAAATGTCCTCGGCAAAGGAGAGACAATACCAAAATATATGGCCGAGCGGCACTGAAGGTGCCCGCCAGCAGTGAATTTAATTTAAAAGAAAGGAATTAATTGAAAATATGCTATGACACTTAGCTGGAAGCTTCACGAAGGATCCCATTCGCCACCTTCAAATTGTTACGGTACTGGCCATGTGTAAGATAATCCGCACCCTAAGGTTCTCCGAATTCCTCACACCTGATGTCTAAGTCCCGTCTGCGCTTTGTCCTATCCAAGGAAAATTCATACCAACTATTTTCTATGTACAATATATACCAGGAGACACCACACAGTACGGCGGATGTCGTGTACCCCCATAAAATAATATAAAATATTCCTAAATGAAGCTCTGGTGGCCGACAAAAGCCTTAGATGGAAATCGGCTACAAGATTTTATCGCGCTGCGGGGAAAACTAAATCCGGTAATTTCACCGTGTACCCAAAACTCGGTAATTTTAGTTGCAACACTCGAGATCCGTACACTAGTACGATAAATACATTCAATAACCCAAAAAGTCAACCAACTTTATGCCATAATGTAGCAACTTTCTTCCCGCGCGTGAAACTTCTAGTCAACCGTGAGACCAACAGCCCAATCCAAAAATTGAACCAGTTCTGACATACACAGAACAATCTAGCACGACCTCAAACACCATCTCCACAATCTAATCTAATCCAATCTTCGACTATCGACCACGAGATGACTCTGCCAGGATCATAACGCGATATTAAACCGTTACAAATTACAGAGGAATATCCCTTATAAGTACTGCAATGAAGATTCTCGAGCAAATAATAGATAAAAGATTAAGAACAAAACTTGAAAATACGTTACATGAGACACAAAGTGGGTTTAGAAAAGGCAGGAGCACACAAGACCAAATATTCTGCGTGAAAAAATAATACCAAAAGCCTCGAGGGAATAGAAGAAAGTATTTTTAGCATTTATAGACTAATAACTAAAGTACCAAGAGAAAGATTATGGAATATATTAAGAAAAAGAGATGTCAATGGCAAAATAAAGCAATCAATACAGAAAATATATAACAACAATACTGATGCTGTAATAGCTAACAATTTAAAATCAGAGATGTTTAAAACAAAGGAGGAACTCCGCCCAGGAGGAAGTCTGAGCCCCATGCTGTTCATTATTTATATGGACGACATTATCAAAAAATGTACAAGTAAAAAAACAAGTAAACACAATTTACACACAACACCGCAAGAGTTGTATGATAGCCAAACAAGTAATACAGCTTACGGAGTCACTGCAACTAAGCAACCACCACATATTAAAAAAAAAGTAAAAAGGTCAGAGTTGGACACCTTAACTTAAATGAAGTCGAAGTTTCGGAAGGAGCAATCGCAGATGAAATAGTAATTATAGTCGACAATGAAGAAAACCTAAAACATAATCTAATAACATGGAATATGACACTAAAAGATAGTGGGATAATAATGAATAAGAGCAAAACCAAAAGTAATGGTAGTGGGAGATGAACAGGTAGATAAGAAAGTCGAAATAGAAAGAATTATAATAGAACAAATAAGAATATTTCAGGAGTAAGAATTGATGGAAAAGAAACCCAGGACGCTGAGATTAATCAAAGAATAGCAAAAACCACAAAGCATGAGGAATAATTTAATTAACAAAAAAGAGATATCCCTTGAAACAAAACTAAAAGTATATAAGACAATATTCCGACTGATATTAACATATGGCTGTGAATCCTGGATATTTAATAGAAAACAAAAGAATAAAATACAGGCAGTAGAAATGAAATATTTAAAAAGAATTAGAGGAGTTACAAAGATGGAGAGAATAAGAAACTCGGAAATACGGAAAGATTTAAAAATGCAGTGAATGCTAGAATACATTGAACAAAGACAGCTGAGGACATTTATGTATATAGAATGGAAAATACAAGGTAAACAAGAAGGATATGGAAGCCAGAATAATGAAAAATAAAAGAACAGGAAGGCTGAGGACGACGTGGAATGATATCATAGCACAAATACTGGGAAGGAAAAGCAAAACTTGGACAGAAGCGAAGAATATGACAAGGAATTGAAATGAATGGAAAAAGTTTATAAAAAGCTGGAAAACGCCCTACACCATTGTTATGGTAGAAGGCGTCATTGGATTATAATTTATATAATTTTTAGTCGACAATTTTTTTACTAGGATTTAATACCCAATGACAAATAAACAAATTTGGTTTTTGGCTATGAAGTAAAGCATACATTAATTTTCATCTAAACAAAGAACTTTGATGGAAATTCTCACGCTATGTCGATTTATATTTTCATAAATGTATTTATAAATAAGTCAAGATCCATTATTTTTCTAGAATACCTAATGTAGTTTTAAGTTTATCAAGTCAAATATCATTTACATTAACGTAAACATCAGTGTTTCTAATACATTAAAGTAGGTATGGTTAAGTAGTGTAATTTATTTTATAAGCTGCTCCCACTTAACTGCAAGAGGCAGGATACAAATTGGTGCTTATTTCACGAAATGCATCTAAATCATGGACCTATTTCGCAGTTCAATAGAAAGTTCAGTAAATTTATAGAAAATTTGACATGTAGGAAAAATATTGAGGAAGATGTAATTTTGTCAGTATTAAAGAATCCACATGTCACAAAAATACAGTTCTGGAATCAGTTCAACTAGGAGCATTTAACTATTAAAAAATATGTTATATGTAAATGTAGGTGACCCATAAAAAATCAATGATTTCAACTTAAGAACGCTTCTCTCTGTATTTTAAACTATTGTAGCAAAATGGATTTATTTCGAGAATTTCCATCAAAGTTGTTTGTTTAGATGAAAATGAATTCATGTCTTATTTTATAGACAAAAAACGATTTTTCTATTTGTTCACCGGGTATTAAATCTTACATAACTTATTATATACAGGGTGGGGCACATAAAGTGTTACAGAGCAATAGCACTCAAACGATTAATCATATCGAAAAATGTTTCAGACAAAAGTTTCAGTGTTTGGGAAGGCGGTCGTACTGGGTCACCCAGTTTTTTGATCGGTGTAGGCGTAGAGGCTACGTCAATGTTAACTCCAATTTTTTAAATGGAACCATGTATTTTCTTTTCGATAACATTATTACTGATTTTAAGACGAATTCAGCGACCTACAACACAAGGTCATTCTTGTCACGCAAAGTATGAAAATAGTCGAAAAATCGAACAATATCGGAATAATCAGCATCAACTGTCAACGCATACGGCTGTCAGTTAGTCACGTATTACCTTCTATTGTGAGTACATTGGATCGCGAAAATGAATGATTATCAAGAATATTTTGATATGTTAATGGTGCTGGGGAAATGCCGCAAACATTACAGAAACGCTGAGCAGTTGTACGCGGCTCGTTATCCGGACAGACAACAAAAATCGCACATGGCATTTAAGCGATTAGCTGACCGTTTCTGTCGCTTCGGTACAATGAAACAAACACTAGCCAAACGTCGACCAATTGTTGATGAAAATGCCGCTGCTATCTTAGCTTTTACTGCACAAAATCCCCATGCGGGCACGAGGCAAATGGAAAGAGAGAGTGGAATTAGTCGGTGATCTGAATTAAGAATATTACATCAAAACAAATTACATCCGTATTGTATGTCACTGCATCAGGATTTGTACGGCGATGATTTCCAAAATCGCGTCAATTTCTGTAACTGGATTCGTCGAAAAATGGACACGGATGTTTCATTTTTGAATCATGTGCTTTTTTCTGACGAAGCTAACTTCACAAATACGGGAAATGTGAATAGACATAACATGCATTACTGGGCAAATGCGAATCCTCGATGGACGAGAACTGTACGATATCAACATCCGTGGTTCATTAATTGTTGGGCCGGCATTGTCGGCGATCACGTCATTGGTCCACATTTTTTTGAAGGTCACTTAAATGGGCAAGTTTACGCAAACTGCAAAATGTACTGCCCGAATTACTGGAAAACGTGCCCTTGCTAGTTCGCAGAAACATGTGGATGCAACACGACGGTGCACCATCCCATTATGCTCTATGTGCAAGACAAGTAATGAATGAGATTTTTGGTGAAAAATGGATAGTTCGAGGTGCTACTGTTGCTTGGCCACCTCGTTCGCCAGATCTAACACTAATGGATTACTTTTTCTGGGGTTTTGTCAAAGGACACGTAATGGCGAAAGCACCTACCACGCCTGACGACATGAGAGAAAGAATACGCCGAGCATGTACCGAAATTACACCACAAATGTTGGCTAACGTTAGACGGTCGTTTCCTCAGAGAATTAACCACTGCTTACAAGCGGAGGGTAGTCACTTCGAGCATCTTCTGTAGGTAGACCCAAACCTAAGTTAGTGGATCCTTTGATGCTGAATATTACGATATTTTTGGATTTTTCGACTATTTTCATACTTTGCGTGACTACAATGACCTTGTGTTGTAGGTCGCTGAATTCGTCTTAAAATCTGTAATAATGTTATCGAAAAGAAAATACATGGTTCCATTTAAAAAATTGGAGTTAACATTGACGTAGCCTCTACGCCTACACCGATCAAAAAACTGGGTGGCCCAGTACGACCGCCTTCCCGAACACTGAAACTTTTGTCTGAAACATTTTTCGATATGATTAATAGTTTGAGTGCTATTGCTCTGTAACACTTTATGTGCCCCACCCTGTATATATTCGGAATCAATTTAGTGAAAAAAGTGAATTGTCGATGACAATGTCACTAAAAGAAACGACGTGTCCCGGGAATTTTAGAGACCTTTTGTTATTTTAATGTTGTTGCTCTGAGGTTTAGAATTTTTTGATTTGCAATTCGGGAGAATTACTTGAGAGAGATGGACGTTATTTCATTGGCCAGGTTATCTCTGTGTAACATGAAATAATAAGAAAGTACAAGACTGACTTGCAGAAGTAAATCTATATAGAATATTTTAGATAAGTGAAGAATGTAGAAATTGACAGGAAAAACGTTGTCTCTCTCCGGTGACGATCGGTATCTGATCCAAGATTTTTGAAATCATATGTCGATCTCCGGGTCGCACTTATATCTGAGACAGCGGCTTTTGAGTTGAAAGTTCTACAGATACAGGAAAAAGTGAGAAAAGTGTTGACCGTAGGTCGAGTAAACGAGGTGTAGGAAACTAAGAGAGAGATTAGAGAGTCCGCCTGTACACACGAGCGAGTTAAGTCCGTGAGTTCTAGGTAGTCATTAATTAATAACGTAGTTACGTGCAAGTCAATAAAGATTAATAAAGATTTGTATAACGAAATTGTGTTGTGTTTCTCCCCATTTGATCCACCTCAAAGGATAAGGAGACGCCACAACGTTCGTTATGTTTATTAGTATTGATAATTGGTACCTGCAAAGAGAACGCTCCTTCTAAGCAAACCCTCGGTCACACAGGCTGTGACAATATTGCGACTTGTTGATTTATGTGTGCCGCCTTACATAAGCTGCAAGCTACTTTGATTTGCCCGCTCTCAAAGGTGCAAATTGCAATAAGTGTGATGGTTCCAGAGAAGGAATTTCTTCATCGTCTATGACGTTTTGCCGAGATAATTGGCTCGGATGTCCGGTAGCGGTGCATTTAGCTATCAGGTGTTCAGGATTTTCATCCTCCGCCCCACAGAATCTGCAGTATCTATGCTGTTTCGCACCTATCCTTGTTATGTGTTCCCCAAGGTGACAGTGCCCTGTAACTAACCTTATAAGGATGCGTAATCTGTTCCTACTTAATTCTAAAAACGTCTTTGCTCTATGCTTGTTGTAGTTTCCAAGCAATATCTTAGAGTGTTTCACGCACGGGAGGTTCTTCCACAGAGATAGTTTTAGCATCTCTTCTCTATCTTTGAGTTCTGTTTTAGTTGTGTGAGTTGTGGCAGTCTTTCTTGCTAATAGATTAGCTTCTTCATTGACTCTGATTCCAGTATGTCCTGATATCCAGCTAAATGCAACTCTGTTTTCTTTGCCTAAATTATTTAATCTGTTTAGGCACTAATTTCGAGCTCATAATGTTAGAACTCAGCGCTATTATGGCTGCTTGACTATCGGAGAAAATTGCACTGCTTTGGTTTCGATAGTTCCTGTCCAGGTTCGGTTAAACACATCTTCTAATGGCGCTGATCTCCGTTTGTAGATATATTTACATTCTATGCACGCCAATTTTTGAATTAGAGCAAATAAATGTTATTTACTTTTAGAGACAAATTTCAATTTTTTACATAATTTAATACTGTACGTTGCGTTTCGAATATGTGCAAAATAAAATTGCTGCAAAAGAATTTATAAGGAAATGATTTATATGTGATGAAATGTAAATGAACGTAGAGCTAGTGGGTTTAGCAGCCAACCCCACTAGCTCTACGTTCATCTCAATTAGCGTTTAGTTATTGTATTGTATGTCTGTTGTGTCGGGAATAGTGCATTGATTTTGGTTTATATAAATCATTTCCTTATAAATTCTTTTGCAGCAATTTTATTTTGCACATATTCGAAACGCAACGTACAGTATTAAATTATGTAAAAAATTGAAATTTGTCTCTAAAAGTAAATAACATTTATTTGCTCTAATTCAAAAATTGGCGTGCATAGAATGTAAATATATCTACAAACGGAGATCAGCGCCATTAGAAGATGTGTTTAACCGAACCTGGACAGGAACTATCGAAACCAAAGCAGTGCAATTTTCTCCGATAGTCAAGCAGCCATAATAGCGCTGAGTTCTAACATTATGAACAAATTAAAATGTAACTAAAGCATTGGGATAAACGCTGTCATTTGATGATATAAAAATCAATCTAATCTTTAGAAAAATTACTAAAATGATGGATTTGAATTGTTACTGGTCTTGTATACAGTTCTTGGAATTAAAACAAATTACACTATTTTGTTATTGTATTGTATTTTAGTTAGAGGGGAAGTAACGGCTGTCACAACGTTAACTAAACGCTAATTGAGATGAACGTAGTGTAATTTGTTTTAATTCCAAGAACTGTATACAAGACCAGTAACAATTCAAATCCATCATTTTAGTAATTTTTCTAAAGATTAGATTGATTTTTATATCATCAAATGACAGCGTTTATCCCAATGCTTTAGTTACATTTTAATTTGATATTCATAAAAATACCACTATCGTTTCATAACGCTGATAAATAAAGTATACCGGTGGCGTATGATATACATACATATGTGTATTTAATTCAAATCAAAAACAGTTGTAATTATTAGACTCGGCACAGAGGAGCAAGTTTCAGTGCAGTACAAAGAGCAACGTAGAGTGGCGAAACGCGTTGCACGGAAACTCGAGTGTCCGTATCAAAGCACACTACTTGTTCAGTATTATTTCACTGGTCGTTGTGAGTCCTTATTAGTACACACATACTTAGAAAATGTCGCACTTAGATACGTTTCGGCATATGCCGGGTTTAGAATGCGAAGGCGATAGAATTAAATATGTAAGGTGCGACAACTATTTGACGAGAACCAGAAGCTGAGAAGTTCGAACGCTCCCTAATAAGTATAAAACATTGTTCTCCAATTCGTGGTAAACGATACAGCAAACAATTAACTTTTGATATAGGTGTTTGTTTTATTCTATGTGATTTACCGTTCACTTTACTAAACCAAGAAGCATTTGTCTCTTTCCAGAGCAAGTATTCGGATTATTCATTACCAAGTCGAATATCTGCTCCTGACTATGTTGAAAGAAGAATTAAAGCAGAATTGAAAGATAAAGAAAATGTAATTATTTTTTTTTTTTCCTTCTCCAGACCCGTCCGACCTATAGTCACCGGTAGGCACCGCAGCCATCAGGCTTATTGTGCCACATCTGTTTGTTCAAGTCACCCACTCTAGCACGGTAGTCCCCTCCACTAACCTGTACAGGTCCCTAACCGAGTGGGTAAGGTATATCTCTGGATCTCCTTTCGTTATCCCAAATAGATTCTGCCTTCTGCGATCTAGTGCCTCGCAGTCGCGTAGTATGTGATTGGATGTCTCCGGTTCTATCCCACAAAGTCTACACTTTGTGTAGGTGTTCTTTCACCGCAGCATGTCCGGTCATTAGTCCCGTTACGATGCAGAGCTGTTTCCTACTAAGATGTAGTAGTTCTCTAGCTCTTTTCCTGCATGCCTTCCCTATAAAGGTTTTGCCATGTACTATACCGGGTGAGGCTCTCCAGTATTCCTGCTGTTTCGTACGAACCCAGTCTCCTATATGTCTCCGGTCCGTTTTGCCTTGTGACCCCGAAGAAAGGTTCTGGGCCGTACATTTCCATCTCTGACCCTCTCTTCGCGAGTTCGTCAGCCCTTGCGTTGCCCTCTATCCCCTGATGGCCCGGTATACAAGTCAACCAAACCTTGTTCCGGTTCGACAGTTTCACCAGTTCGTCGAGGCATTCCGTCACCAGCCTGGACGACACCTTCCGGCTTAATAACGCCTTCAATGCCGCTTGGCTATCAGACATGATGTGAATTCGTCTGTTGGTCACCGCTTTCACATTCATTGTGTGCGCGCATTGGAGAATAGCATATACTTCCGCCTGTAACACAGAAGCATACTCCCCCAGTGCGTAACTGTGACCCTCATTCTGAGAGCATATCCCTGCACCGGTACCATTAGCCGTCTTAGATCCGTCCGTGTACCAGACTAGGTCATGTTCTTTGATTCTCAGTGCATACCTGGCAGCCTCCTCCCGTCCGCCCGCTATAGACACCGTGAAGGGATTCCCATACCTATGCCTTACCGGCATGTGGTCGGTCCGCATTTCCAACACCCCCTTTCCCACATGCTCAGTTATCGAAATATGATTTGTGTTGACCCTTTTCGGAGTCGCTGTGTGTTGCAGCCTGTATGCCCCATTCTTGCCTTCCCCTGTATGACCAGGTGCAGTGGTGGCAACTCCAGGAGTGCCTCCATGGCTGCAGTCGGCGTCGACCGCATTGCTCCCGTTATTCCTAGGCAGGCAAGTCTTTGCACCTTGCTCAGCCTCTGAATAGCGTTCCTTTGTTGCATCTTTGTCCACCATACCAAAGCTGCATACGTCATTACTGGCTTAACCACCATGCTGTATATCCAACCCAGCATGTGTGGTCTTAGCCCCCATTTCTTTCCATATGTGCGTCTTACCAGCGTTAACGCTGTCACCGCTCTTTCCAAATGTTGGTTCCAGGTAAGTTTGGAGTCTAATGTTACTCCAAGGTACTTTACCTCCCCCACCATCTCTATGGTAACCCCCTTCAACGTAAGCGGATTTAGGCCATCCTGCTTTCGTCGGCGGGTAAAGGCCACGATGTTGGTCTTATCAGCACTGATGCTCAGTCCCGCCAACTCCGTCCATCTACTAACCATGTTCAGAGCCTGTTGCAGTCGATCTCTGACCGTGGTGTTATGCCTGCCTCGCGCTATAATGACCAGGGCATCCGCGTAGGCCAGTACCCTGTGACCGTGATCGTTAAGCACCTCTAGTAACCCGTCCACGTACTAGGCACCACAGGAGAGGGGACAGCACCCCGCCCTGCGGACACCCTCTAGCCACCCGAGCCGCCAGAGTCTCGCTTGCGACCGAGGTTTCCACCACTCTCTCCCTAAGCATAGAGTCTATCCAGGCGACACAAGTGCCGTCCACACCTCTGCCTATGAGAGCTCTGGTAATTGAATCAAAACCCGTGTTACTGAATGCCCCCTCGATATCGATGAAGGCCCCCATTATGTATTACTTGAAAGTGTTATTGACAAATATTCAATTTTCTCATACTACGACAGATTTGCGAGACGCCAACTCTGTTCATTCGTGCAAAACTTCCCATATCTTCTAAAGTAAACTGAATAACATAGCACAACCCTATATTATTATAAAGGTAAGACCTAGAAGAATCGTAAACAGTAAAATATACAGGGTGTTCCATTTAAAATAATGCAAGTTTAGTTTATTTGACACCCTATATAGTTAAAAATACTTTTAGGTTATAGTTCTCTATGCTCTTCAACTTTTATCTTATAACATTTTCTCATTTCTCTTATAATACGGGAGTAATTGGACTTCCTCGCACTAATGTCCCACCCTGTATATGTATTAAATGTACTTATGGCTAAAGATATTTTTTATGTGCAAGTTAAAAGAAACTATCAGGTTATTATCATGCTAACGGGCATGTCTGAACAGGATTTAACATGTTTGGGATTCATTTGTACGTCATAGTCGTTAAACCACTCCCTTTCTTTCTATAGAACCAATCAAATCAAGGAATTAATAGATCTGTGCATGTGCGAGTATATATAAGATCCTACAGACACGTTATTCGACTCAAATTGACTCAATGTATGGTAGTAACATTAGTTAAACGTTTTTTGAATTTGCAACGTCCCGTAGGTGTGTAAACAATCCTAACAGTTTTTGTTATGTACCTATCTAGAGAATTCACCGTTCAACAGCATAGACGAAATATTACACCGTTAATAGACAAATCGTATAACCTTTATTTTAAATTAAAAATTACAAATCAAGATAAGTTGTGGACCCCTCGCAATGTCTGTGCACGATGTGCTGTTGCTTTGAGGAGCTGGATAAAAGGTAAGAGCATAGCTATGTCATTTGGCAGGCCTATGATTTGGTGAGAACAAACCGATTATACTACAGACTGCTACTTTTGCTGTACAAAAACCTTCGGGTTTTCCAGTAAAAATAAAGATAAAATTACTTATCCTAATTTACCTTCTGCCACTCGTCCAGTTCCTCATTCGGAAGCTTTGCCAGTACTACGTCCTATGGATGTTTCGAACCAAGAACACAGATGAAGAATATTTGCCATCTCAAAAGGACACGCCTCATTTAATAAATCAATTGGAATTAAATGATCTAGTTCGAGATCTCAATTTATCAAAAACTCAGGCAGAAATATTGGGATCAAGACTGCAAGGATGGAAGTTGTTAGCTCCGGGTACGCGTATTTCTGTATATCGAAATCGCCAGAATTTCCAACTCGCCAGTATTTTTCAACTGAAGATGGTCTTTCATTTTGCAAAAATGTTGACGGTTTAATGCGAGAATTAGGTTACAAACACCAACCGGAAGAATGGCGTCTTTTTATAGATGCTTCTAAATTGAGTTTCAAAGCTGTCCTTCTACATATAGGAAACATCTATCCCTCTATTACCGTGCACATGAAGGAAACATATGATAATATGACACGTCTCCTTGATAAAATCAATTACAAAACCTAGAAGTGGTACATCAGTGCTGATCCCAAAGTAAGCAAGAAATTTGCACTATACTGTTAAGTAATGGCCAACCAGAATACAATATACTCCTGGAGAAAAGAACGTAGTCCATAATTCGTTGGTGGAGCCTCATAAAATACTTTCACCGCCATTTCACATAAAATTAGGTTTGAGGAAGAAATTCGTCAAAGCATTGGACAAAGAAGGACCAGGATTTCGATACCTTAAACAAAAAAGTCCTAATACATCTGAGGCAAAACTTAAAGAGGGGATTTTTGTAGGACCTCGGATTAATCTGTTACAACAGGATCGAGAATTTGACGTACTCTTGAGCGATTTAGAACGAACTGCTTGAGATGCATTTAAAAGTGTGACAAAGAATTTTAGGAATCTTAGGAAATAAAAAATCTGAAGATTACGATGAAATTGTTAGTGAACTTCTTAGAAGTTACCATGCATTAGACTGTAATATGAGTCTTAAAATACATTTTTTGTATTCCCACCTGAACTTCTTTCCCCCGAATCTTGGCGATGTTAGTGACGAGCATGGGGAAAGATTTCATCAGGATATTTCCACTATTGAAAAACGCTATCAGGGCAAGTGGAATAGCGAGATGCTTGCTGACTACTGTTGGATTTTAATTTCGGAATGTTCTTCATCCCAATGTAAAAGAAAAATGAAAAGAAAAACTTTCTAAATACGTCCCAGAATAGCATAATATACTTAGTTAGTGTTAGTATTGTATGATCAATATGAATCTCATTTGTTTATAATACCAGACGCGATAGCAGATATTTGTTTTTATAATAATTATTAGGAATATAAAACAAAATAAGTTTGTATATAATTCATAAAAAAAAAAAAATGAAAATTTGTTGTTATTGATGTGGTCGGTTTACAACATCCATAACCTTACAAAATTTACTTATACTAAACAATGTAATTTATTTTATTGTGCTTTGGAATGATAACATTTTGCGTTTTTGAATTATCCAATAGTTATCAATTATCATTTTAAATACCTATCATCATTTTTGCATAAAACTTATGTATTTGCTCCAAACTATAAATTTTAACTTGAAGGTATATTATTGTTTATCTTCACTATTTACAATAAAAATGCCTACATAAATATGTAGCTGTGTATAATATTTTAAACAAAACTTGCGTAAACTATGTAGAAATATAAATATTAAAACGCATGCATATTATACTTATGATGTCACGAGACTTAATCCTCATTAATCTGAAATAATAACAAATTTAAAATTTTCCTTCTATTACTGTATACAATAAATGCTGTAAACTTTCATAATTAGGTATTATCTGGGCTAACAGCAGGTGTTCTACATTATATACATACATACGCCATGGAAATAAATACTTCGGTGTTAAAATGCATATATGGCTGCTTACGATATTTTCTTCAAATTTTTATCCATCTTTTGTTGTGTACACAGTAGTGAACCTACTTAATGTGATTAAAAAGAACAGTTTCCTATAGAATTTGGAAAATTTTATGTAACATGATGATACATGAGCAACCAAAACATAGTGAAAATAAAGGAATTACTTTGAAAAATCATTGTTTAATATTTTTATTTTTCACGAAACTGTTCTTGTGACTATAACTTTGTAACGGAAAACGTTGCACGGTTGTTAAATAAAAAACAAATAATAAGTATAACAGGAATACAGTTTTTCTTTCGAGTAACTGTTCAATTTCTAAACTGCTGTTAGAATCGCTTTTTACGCAAATATTACTTTCCTTTTGTAGAAATGGATTAAAAAGTTTTAAATGACAATTGTGTATCGTGTGGATGTTCTTAGGAATTTTTAATTAATTCCGAAAGTTATACCTTGCGGTCACTTTACAAATTTAATTTATTTTACTTACTAAACTAAACAATACACTTTTTACAATATAAAACGTCGACTTCCTTGTAGATAAAACATCAAAAACGTATACTGTGTGATATATTTGTATAAATGATAGGATAAGAAGGTAGTAAAATGCAATAATAGCAATCAAACCCCAACAATTATTTTAGGTTAGATTAATTTCCACTTTCCAATGTCTTACCTTGCTATCATGTGACCAGTCCGAATCGATATCTTCTGAAAAGGTTTCACTAGCACGCTGTACTACCCTCAACGAGTCCTGGTCTCCACCCTTCCAATAGTTCGCCATTTCCTCGATAGAGTTCTCTGACATTCTAGAATCAATAGTAGCATAGGAAGCGCTAAAGTTCCGACGTTGGTTTTCTACCGAATGTGAACGACATCTATCAGAGCTGGAGGTACTGTTGCTACCTCGCGATAACCATTCGATTTCCGTTTCCCCGCTAGGAGTTGAATATCTTACATTTCCATTTACGTCGACTGCAGGAAGTTGTTTTCTTGACAGTCTGTTAAAAAAAGTCGTTTAATTTTGTTATAGAATTTGGAATATATCATTTTACCTGGTTCTTACTACAGTTAAGATCTGTTCTCTATCAGGATAATCTTGAATGATTTTGTTTATTACGTCTAACACAATACTTGTACTGCTTAATTGAGTCAGTGCAGCTAATGCTTCTAATGCAGCTTGTCTCACCTTCCTTTTCCTATCTTTCAATATCTGTACAACTGAATCTACACATTTTTCTATATCTATTTCCGTACTTGGATATATTCTACTGATCGACATCAGAATTTTTAAGGCGCCTTCTCGTATCTACAAATAAATTAAAGTAGTTCGTTAGTACATTATTCAGGTTATTTTACCATATTACTTTGCTGCTTTTTGCTCTTAAGATTGAATCACTTAGTAGGTGGTCTATTAACCGTTTCGTTGGAATCCTTTTGAGTATTAATAGTGCTAAACGGACACCTACTGGTGATCCAGTTTTACTAAGATGTAAAACAATTTGATGAAGTTTCGCCATTAGAATGTCTTCTCTAATGTTGGAAAAGATGTATGTCAAATTTTGCTGCAAAAAAAGTTTATATCAATTTTGTATACACGAAAATTATTGTATATATATGTATATAGTTCTATATTAACATTAAATTTGTTTTCTAAGATATACATACATATATACAAAGAAATATCACACTTTGTGTTAGTTTTAAAAAAGAAACAAACACATTATGTTTGTATTCTAAACACGAAAGGAGCAAAAGGTGGATGGAAACGTAATAATATTTGGAAATCTTAAGTTTCCAAAAAAAAAAATTATCAGATTTTGTAAATTAAAAGTACGTGGTATACAGAATGACTCTATTAATAAGGCTACATAGATAGATAAATATGGATAAGTGTTATTAAAAATTGAAAGAACTTCTAGCAAGATTTAAAATTTTTAGATCCAAAATATATTTAACACCCACCTACATCTTTATTTGCTTTATGTTGTTATACGATATAACAGCAGAGATTTTTTAATAGAGTTAAAAAGAGAACAGAACTTAAATGCTATAAATCGGCAATTGAAACGTAGCTATATTACTACGATCCGAACTAGTAATGTAAAAATTTGAATAGAAATACTTAGTTAAGACGCATATCGAAATTCGCGGAGTGTTTGGAGTTGCGTTCAGGTTTTAGTTCTAGATACTATGCATACCCTCACGTTCAAATTATTAAAGAACTTTCGTGAATTATTTAACTTCAAACATTTAGGAGCAACTCTTTGTATTTTAATTACTCCATATTCTTTGAATTCGTGTTATTTAATAAACGATCGACAAAAAGTAGTTCATTGAATGTAAATTGTTTAAGATTCTATTTGCATAGATTCCAAATGTTTTCTTATGGTTTGTTAAAGAAGGCCGAAACAAATTTTGTTTTAATTCGATATTTTAAGAAAATGGACAATGTATGTACCATCGTTTCCAATTTAAATGAGAATTTTTAGCGGGGAATTTCTATTGAATAATGTATACAGGGTGTAGCACCTAAGGTGCCGCGGACCATAGCTCCTTCATCGTACATTATATCAAAACAAGTGTAAGAGCAAAATTGTCCATAATTACCATAATCACCGTGTCCCTAAAATATTTTTGGTCAGCAGTGGCGTGTCAAACCTATGTTTTGTTTAAGAACAATATACATATATTTTGTGGCAGATTCGGAAAGCCCTCGAACAGTACTTATTTTTTCTTATATAACGTCATACCCCTAACTTTAGCGGTTTCGCTATTATAACGGTTTTTCTTCGCAGTAGATCCTACTTCGAATTTTTTTGGACATGGACTAAATTGTACCGGCGTTTCAGTTTCGAATTAGTTAATAGACTAGGACCTCTTTTATCTACCCATATTTTTTCAAGTGATTTATGGAAAGAAGATAGATAGATTTCTGTGGGCTTTACAAATTGTCATTTTATGCTAAAATATCAAATGGGAACCATATAAAAAATTACATCGTTGGATAACTGAAATTCCAAGTTTTCCATTTGTAAAAAAAACAACACATTTCATAACAGAATTAAAAAGAAAAAAAAGTTGTTAGATCAATTTGTCGAAAAACGTCATTTTTCAAAATCAATTCTGTCATGATAAAACAATGCAATCGTCAAAGCAAACGAAAAAAATAACAATAAACTGACAGAAGCATTATTGTTATCTGATAAACGTTGCAAAAATGCTTCGAGCTCAACAAGAAATGGTCGACATGGTGTTTATTCCTGGAAAATGTTTTAAAAATTGTTTGTTGGAGTCACGAGTGTACGCTGAGAGATATCCTCTCAGAACGTTTCCAAATCCACTGCCACTGTTCAACGAGCAAAGAGAGTGAGAGCGAAGCCAGTTTTGACCGTAGAAAACGAGTTTTGGAGGGTGCTGTTGAAAATCCTCGTATCAGTATTCGTGAAATTAGTAGGAACACTGATATTTCAATACGTTGTGTGCATCGTACTCTTCAGAAGTATAAGTTCCATCCATTTAAAATTCAGTTACACCTCTAGATTTTGAAACCAGGCAGAATTTCTGCAATTGGGCAGTCGACAAAATCGAGATGAATCCTACCTTATGCGCCTGTTATTTTCGGATGAATCGACATTCCATAAAAATGGGGTAGTCAATCGCCACAACTGTCATTATTACGCCGATGAGAACCCGCACGTGACGAGAATTGGAAACCACTAGTAAAGATGGTCACTCAATGTTTGGGGTGGCATTATTGGCAAAACATCTACTTGGTCCTTACTTCTTCGACGGGAACCTGAATGGCAACAATTATTTAAAGTTTCTTCGTGACGACTTGGTTGAACTTTTGGAAAATGTCCCTTTAGCCGCTCGCCGACAGATAGTTTTCCAACACGATGTAGCTCCTGCACATAATAGTCGTGTCGTTCAGGAATATCTTAACGAAAAGTTTCCAGATTCATGGATTGGTCGTGGGGGTTCAGTAAGGTGGCTGCTAAGATCACCTGACCTCTCTCCCCTTGATTTCTTCCTCTGGGGCAACATCAGAACGAAGTCTACAGGACGGTACCAACTACTGCCGAGGATATGCGAGAAAGAATTCGTGCGGCTCTCCGTGCTGTATCATCGGAGTCGAAGTTGCGATTATGCTTCCAATAGAGAGGTCGTTATTTTGAACAATTAGGCTAGGCTGAGTAAACACCATGTTTACCATTTTTTTTAATCATAACAGTTGACATTTTTCTATAAATTGACCTAACAACTTATTTTTTCTTTATAATTTTGTTATGAAATGTGTCGTTTTTTTACAAATGGAAAACTTGGAATTTCAGTTATCCAACGATGTAATTTTTTTATATGGTTTCCATTTGATGTTTTGAATTAAATGACAACTTACAAAGCCCATCAAAAATTATTTTCTTTCCATAAATCACTTGAAAAAAAAATATGGATAGATAGAAGACGTCTTAGTCTATCCCTAAATTTGAAACCGAAACGCCAGTATAATTTAGTCCCTGTCAAAAAAAGTTCGAAGTATGGTTTGCGAAGAAAAACCTTTATAGCAGCGAAACTGCTAAAGTTAGAAGTATGATGTTATATAGCATCATACCCCCAACTTTAGCGGTTAGAAAAAATAAGTACTCTTCGAGGGCTTTCTGAACCTGCCACAAAATATATATTGTTCCATTTAAAAAGACGCTTTTAGACTTTTTTCCATATAATGTATGATAAAGGAGCTACGGTCCGAGGTATATTAGGTGCTACATCCTGTATAATTATAGATTATATTATAGGCAGTTGTTTTAGGGTGAATTCTTACTTCAACTATCTAAAACTTCATTTTTTCTTCATAATTATGGGTCGTTTGTTCATGTCAATAAATCATATAGGGACTTGTGTTTCAAAATATCTTTTTTTGCGATAGATGTATTTTATTACTTTAAAATTTTGAAACTCATCGTAGCAGTTAGTGTCAAGTGTAAATAATTGGGAGAGGAAATAAATACTAAGAAGAAATAATTTTCATACATATCGACCTAATCTTTAATAGAAACTATCCGTTAACTACCAGAATAGATTCTACTGGGATATGTACTTAACACTCTCTCAATAATTCTCTCAATGTTAGTACCATAGAATAACTAACACTACCAATTCCATAGTCGGTTCTTTTCGTCAATGTAAAACGTATCATGTTTTTCAAATTAAATGCGAATTTTTAACGGAGAATATGTATTTAGTAAACCAAACCTTTACTTTACAGCGAATTTAACTAGCCCGACGAAGTAAATCAAAACTATCGTCTTCTTTAGAGAAATGGAATTCGCTTTAAAGCTAAACCTTGTTAGATGGAAATTTTCTGCTAAAAAATTTGCATCTAATTTGAAAAGGATGGTACATCCATCTACGTAGACAACGAAAATATAAGGTAAAACAAATTTATACGCCAAGAATTCATCCGCAGAATAAGACGCCTGCTCCAACGTTTTCCTAACTTTGTATCAGAACCTATTAAAATTACGTAAAACTCTTATATTTGAAGATAATAAAAAACGAAATCCGTATAATATAATTACTACAAAATTCAAATTTCGGATTGGGAACATTTACTAGGTATATCAATTGATGTCAGATCTGTATTTAGATTTATCTTCATTTATATAAACAATACTTAATGCTTCATATAAAAACAATAAATAAATCGTCAAAATTTTACATATAACAAATAAGACTCAGTAATAAACTCGGTCATCCTGGTCAAAGACTTCGCAAACAGGCTTGTTTTAAAATTTAAAGGTCAATATGACAAATGAAATTCAAACAGTGCGAAATATCATTTTCACTCAAATCACGTCTCACTACTCTCAAAGAAAAACGTTCGGACGACGGCCTTATA
Source organism: Holotrichia oblita (assembly GCA_023690525.1). Classification (NCBI taxonomy): domain Eukaryota; kingdom Metazoa; phylum Arthropoda; class Insecta; order Coleoptera; family Scarabaeidae; genus Holotrichia; species Holotrichia oblita. The sequence continues at coordinate 61,809,482 of CM043018.1, forward strand.
ACAAGAATGGAAACATGTTCCTACTGTCAAACCAAGAAACTTTGCACGGCTTTACGGTATAAGTTGTACATTATTGATCTTCAGATTTAATATATCTTGTTTATAGTAATAAATTTGTTTTATTCAAATTCAGACTGTTCTTATTTGCATTAAATCACATCTGAACTGTGGTAATTTTATTATTTACAAAATTTTCTTCATACCAGATCAAAGATGTTATATTGGACTGCATTTCGTAATGCTGGTTATTTATAAATACAAGAAATAGGTTTGGCTCCAATACGAAGTATTATGGTACACCGTATAAAACAATGAAGGACGCACTGAAAGGTAGAAGACAAATCACAGAACACTATAGCGACAACTTGTTTGTCAGTAATTTGTAGATTAATGTAAATTATTTGAGTTTCGTTGAAAAAAAATACATACGGATTAGTGCTCCTTGTATTGGAAAATAAAACACAAATACAAATCAATTACATTGTCAGAAAGATATAAAAAGAGGAAACATAACAAACTTGTTATCAAATAAAAAACAAAATAATTCAAAGAATAATTTAACAAACGTTTTAAGCTGCAGTGATATTTCTTGAAAAATAATTCAACAAACAAATTAATTTAAAATTATGAAAGAAAGAAAATGGAAAACGTACTAAATTAATATTTTGTAGTTTCACCCTTTTGTTCCAGAACTTCCAAGCATCATTCATTTAATTGACAAGACTGGCACAAGCCTCAAATGGTATGAAATACCATTCTTCTTTAACTTTTTTCCGTCTTTTTTAAAATTCTTTAAAGATGGGGTTCAGGTCTGGTGACTGTAACGGACAATCCATAACCGTAACTTCATTGTCACGAAACTATTTCTAAACCACCCTAGACGAATGTTTGGGATCATTGTCTTGCATAAAACCACATAATACCATTTATTTCCTTTTTGCCGTATGGAAGCATTATTGAATTTAAAATGTTGACGGAATCACTCAATGTCCGCGATCACAATTTCGTTTTGTAACAAAGGTTTCTATTTCACGTTGACAACAGGGGTATCTTTCTTAGAGTTCTTGCTACTAAATTTTCCGTATGAGTAAATTGTAAGCAAATCTATTCGATTGAAATATAGAGGTATATTGTTGACCTAAGTTGTCGTAAAAAAAGCAAATAAATATTAGGGAACTATTACAAAAGCTTGTATTGTTCGTATATACAAATATTCATTATAATTACTTCAGCATTAATCATAGTTCAACTAATGAGATTCGGAAAATGTCTTCTTACAAGTTAGAGTTTGTATGCCAACAGATATGGTAATGCGCTTTAATTAATATCTGTTGCGTCGTATACGATCTATTAGGTCGTTGCGGTTATTGGCATTTGCTGCATACATCTTATCATTAATATATCACCAGAAATAGAAAACTAGTGGATTGAGATCAAGTGATGCAGTCATAATGCTTATCTGCTTATTTCAATCAAATAATTGTTACTGACACGATAACACTGTAGTATCAAATCGATAAATGAAGCCCTAAATGCTTGATATAAATATTTCTGACAAGTTATATTACGTTGCTTTAACACATCCTTTTTTATAAAGGTATTTCAGAGTAATCAGTGTTATTCTTTAGGTATATTTATGCACAGGGATGAATACAAAATCAATTTATACCAAAACTCAATTAATTATATTTTCGTAAAAACTTCGTCAATAGAAGAAATTGTCTAAGATAAACCTAGTCAAGAGCTTAGAACAGACATTGATAATTTGTGTGTCATTTATAATAATATACATAATTCGCGTCTGAATTTTATTAAATTAATCGCTTGACTAGTTTCTTTTTTGCAATGTTTGTTAATCTTTGAATAGAATTATTAGAGCTTGACAAAAAATACGTTGACATAAAATAATATTAATACTGTTCAGGAATATAAACATAATCCCATATATCAATGATTTCTGAATTCTTGGTTATTTTATTGATAAGCATGGTTATATGTTTTAATATTATTAAACACATATTAAATGTCAATTTGTTCCACTGAAGAAGTCATTTTTAGGAATTGATTGTGTTCTAGAATAAATTGATTTTTAATTCATCTCTGTTCGATTGACCTATAAGTGGAAAGATATGTGGCATTAAAAAAAATTATATTTTAGTTGTTCTATTGTTTATTCATCTCCATGTGCATACAAAAATTGTGAAATTATATTTTTCTATTTATGGTGAGTTAAAATGGCAATATATCTGAAACAAAGAACGATAGTAAAAAATTTTAGTATTATTCTTATTTTATATTTTCCTATCGAATTAGTTATACCTGACGGATTAAGTTTAGCTGTTTTGGCAAATCGAAGAATCTAAATACCAATTTTTATATTTGAACTTATGTTTTAGAGGTGTGGATATACTATTAGAAAGGACTTAACCGCTATTTTCCTTTATCATTTTACAAAACGCGCAAATACGTGTTTCTTTATTTTAACAATTAACTTAAATCCCAATTCTCAAACGTGCAACATTTAGTGTACAAATAGAATTATATACAACTAAGATACATTTTTTTTAGAAGTACACAATGCACAATAAAAATCAAGTACCACGATGAGCTTCACTTGCTTTTCAAAAGACATACTTAAAATAGAATAGGCCTTTAAAATCAATGTATTTCTCTATCTTTATTATTATACTCGTATCTATTCCTCCTACGATAAATCTTGTCTATTAGACGGGTAGATAGCTTGACGAAACCATCGCCAAATTCTTCACAATTATTGTAAGACGAGAAGAGGCATCTTCAAATTTTTTAACTGCAAAAAATGTTCAGAAACCGATGAAGTAAAACAATTAGAATGAATTGCTTTTTAATCCACTTTTTGACAACGAGATGTATTTCTATTACAAAACTTATGGCTGTACGATAAGCTGCTTAGACCAATGGTTCTAAAAATTTTTGTGGCGCACTTACAAGTTTAGGTTTACTATTTTGCCCCGCTGTACTTGTTAAAGTATATGTATAGTGACAGTAATAAAAACAACACAAGATAAACCTCATACTGTGAAGCTCATATTTATTAAAATTGAGTCACAAAAATCATCAAATTAAATATGAATATAGAAAAGAAATGAAAATTTGCGACAAATAAATTGATGTCACCGGTTAGTGCGTTAATCACCACAAATTTTTAAAATCTCGAAATAAAGTTTGCCACTGCAACGTCACTTTCATTTTTCCAGAAATAGTTTTTTTTTTAAGTAAGAATTGGATATTCGTTTTTGATTAATAACCAAAACTCTATACTAAATCAACCAAATTTTGTTTTCAAGCTTTTTTTTTCCTAAACGCTGCAACCTTCTCCAAAGTTTTAAAATGTGTTTTTATTGACTTGCCAAGATAGATTCAAATCATTAAACTTGTCAAATATATCGTACAAATACGCTAGCTGTAGCAAAAAACTCAGGTTCAGCGAAGTATCTAGACTTTTCATGACCTACCTAATGTACGAAAGTACGAACATCTTGATGTACGAAATAAAACGCTTCCACATAAAAGCCATCATAAACTGCAGTAGCATAGCAGGATTTACGTAGTTTACTACGTTTACGACACGTTCCAATACCAACTTCAATTGAGTGCTCATCGACTATAATGCAATCTGTGGGCAGACATTGATCGAGCGCTATAATTTTCAGTTATAAATCTCAATGATGCTTTTGGAGAACATAAAGTCTTCAACAATAATATTATCTTGTAGATACAGTATATAAGATTGCAATTAATTTTCTCACCGATTTTCCCAACATAATATTAGCTGTCAAAAGCACCCGGTAGAATAAGTTCTTTTTAAGATTGTTTAAAGTTTTTAAACTTCGGCAGTCTGTTATAGACCTTAATAGATGCTGGCAGTACGCTGCTTGATACTAAGGCTCGTTTAGTAAACATACATTTTGCGTTTGTAAGTCTTGAAGTTCATACTAGAAATTTTTCAATCATTTAATAATTGGTTTCGAAATGTCGCTCTAGCTTGCTTGCGAGCATACACTTGGGTGCTAGAAGAACTACACCAGATCACAAACTGCGGTGTCTCCTCATTGTTTACTTCCACTGAAGTAAAGCAAAATTCTAACAATGCAAATCATATTTACGATTTTCTGGTTCTTTGCTTCCCTATCACTTGTCGATGCTTGATGCTTTATTTAAACTGCTGACTTGTATATCTAATATACTTAAATCCCTTCACCCTTCCACAGTAACTTTACAAAACCGGCTCTTCTCTGGCAACGTTTACTTTTTTTCTGTTTATACTTCGATTATTATATATGAACTTAACTGATTCGCCCAAGTGGTGCAATATTTATACTAGTCGCGCCACCTATTTAGAATTTTAGAGAAACTTAGAAAATGTCGGTGTGCTACATAAGTGTACTAAAAAAAGTTCACAAAACTCCCATACTTTTCTGCAATATTCTATGTGCTTCGAGAATGTCCTATATCTTTTTAGAATGTCGCACAAGTTGCGAAAATGATCTAGTCTAGATGTTCTAGAAAGTCCCATATGCGTTCAAGCCATTTCTAAATGTTCATTCTAAAATATTCCCACCGCTTTCTACGACACCCTAGATCGCGCATTTAGGCAATTGCGGGATTAGATTGTAGCGGAGGGTTGCTATATTTGTAGTGTAAAAATACTGTTCCAACTTATTGATTTTCTTGAAGTTCAAAAGTAAATCACCGATTTATGATTTAGATTTTCTTATTTGAAAATATTAAATAATGATATTGACCAACTTACATTTACTCAGTATGATGTATTTTTTGTTCTTTTTTACAAAAAGCAAGCTGTATATTTTTTGCATAAAAGAATGGCAAACAGATTATCACATATATGTACATATACAAGAATATAAATATTTTATTTCTATATATATACCTACGTAAAATATTGATCATTTGGCATTTGTTCGTTTAAGTTCTTACAAAATTTCTTTGCAGGTCATTTTACGTCAAAATTATAAGTAACAATGTCAACAATTACTTATTAAAGATGTTACTTTCGGCTGTTTAATTATGATTTCTCTTTTCCTATTCTCTAACTTTATATTAAATATGACATGCATTCCATGTCCAAATCCTATATTGACCCACTACTGCTAGACCAATAGTATTCTTTCATAGGGTGCTTATTATCAAACCGCTAGGACTATATTATATACAGCGGCTACATTTGCAATTTAAATTCACTTCTACCCTTCTTATAAACATTGCACGAAGAGGGCTTCGCTCTGTATTGTACCTATTTATATCGACTAGCCAAATGTACTATACAGGTGTAATCATTTGTACATAGTCGTCCAAGTTATACAAGCGTCATTGCTGGTTAGATTGTTATTAAGCCGCGAACTACATATAAATGAATATAGATTCGATTGATATTACCCAATTATTACTACTTATACACGGAGGAAACAGCGTACAACGATGAATATCCTGCTATAATAACCTGACCGGTGACGATTATCTACATAAGTGACTATATGCAGACGATTATACCTGTATAGTAAGGCGCCGTGTTTACCAAAATTATAACATGCTTTAGGTTGGATGCTCTGTTTTTTTTTGTATATGCCTGTCACGTCTGTGGCATATTATGCATTACTGAGGGAGTGGTCAAATATATAGAACCTACTAATATTTATCTTGTAGTAATTAGCGTATAACCTTCCTTAATTGCAGTGTATTTTACATATTTATAGTTTACTAATGTGATGGAATGTAATATCAAACTAACTTGTCAGGAAACTTGTAATACTGAATTTTATAATTAGATGTAAGTATAACAGTCTTACAGTTACTGTAATATGTTTAATTTTGCACAAAAACTTTATAATACGTAATGCAAAGTGGTTCGAATGTTATTTAGGGGGAAGGTCTCAATTTACTATTATTCAACATAAAGTACACGGTAGAGTTAATTTTATAAAATCAGAGAGTATTCCGGTTGATCAGGGTGTTCCTCAAGGTGGTGTTTTGGGACCCATTCTGTTTTTGGTATTTCTTAATGATATTTCCCAGTATCTCAGAGATTTTGATTTGCTAATGTATGCTGATGATACTACCTCTGTTGTGTCTGATCCGGACATCTCTACAACCGAAAAATATGCCAATTTACTTCTCCAAAAGATGCACACCTGGTTTTCTCAACATTCTTTGCTCTTAAATACAGAAAAAAACCAAATATATGATTTTTCATAACATACGGAATAAATCGGCTTTTAATATGCATATCTTTTCACAGAATGTTGAATTGGAATGTGTTCACCAGGTGTTCACGCTTTCATGGAATAGTCATTGTAAGCAATAGATAGTAGACAATCATGCAAAACTTATTTTAAAAGGTGGAATATTTTAACATTGTTATCAATTTTTATATATGAACTTTTAATTTTAATATTCAGAAGCAGAAATGAAGCAGGTTTAATTCTGATTTAGTGGAAAGGTCGCCGCGTATTTTGGGTCTAAAAGTTTTCAACGCTCTGTCTCAAGAAATCAAATCAATTAATGGTGAAAAGCATTTTAAGCACGCGATCAAAGCATTTCTTCTGCAAGAAAGTCTGTACTCGCTGGACGATTATTTTACTTTGTGTAATAAATATAGTTCAGTCCTTTAGCTTTATATGTTTGCCAAACTTATTGATGTATTTTTTATTATATGTATATTTATATTGACTTATCTCACATATTCTGCAATGTTTACGAGATGAATTATTGAAATAAATAAAATAAATAAATAAAATGATAGTAATCGAAACCTTTAGACCTAAAAGATTTGATAAAACATGGAGTAGAACGTAGCAGTCAAGATGGCAAAAAATAACAACATAATCACATATTAGAATATATATATGTCACTACCAGCACTAATTTCAATGAAAGTACACGGAAATGTGAAATTAGTTATATGTTGAAAAATTAAGATAATTACATGGCAAACGCTATTAATCATTTTTTCAAACAATTATTTTAAGCTTCACATTACAAGTTATATAAATTTAGAACTATATTGTAATTTGCTAGTTTCCTTACTTTGTATATTGTATACAGGGTAAATATTAGTTTATGTTAATCTTTACGGACTACTATTACTTATTGTTAGCGAGCTATTTAATTACTCTACATGTGTTAATAAATACAAACTTTTGTATGGCTTTTAATTTTTTTCCAGCACGATAGGACACCCAAGAAAGACCCAAGAGTGGAAAAAGTGATATTTTGTATATGCAATCTCTTCAAGATTTTTTACAACTTAGTATTAATTTGTTAGTATCGATACCATAGTATCGGTTTCTCAGTATTGATACCTAGGTATCGTTCTATTGGTATCGATACTTAAGTATTGATTCCTAGGTATCGATATCCAGGTATCGATTGCAAGGTATCGATACCGATATTATCCAAGATATCGATAAATCGATACCAGTAATGGTACCGAATGCTGGACGATATATCGATACTTCGCCCAGCCCTAGTGAAAGGTATTCCTGTTGAGAAACATTTATTACACAACGTTCATAAGTGTGTGGTGATAAAATGGATGTTAAGATAGAATATACTATATTATGTTTGCCGTCTTATCATAGTACATTAGTATGGGCACAGATGGAAGTATTATGTCTAGCATAATAGTATTTCTTTTAAAACGATGAAAATAGCAATTCTTATCCAATGTCTTTATAAAAACATTTCAAATTACAATTGGCAAAGTGATATTAAATACATTATTAATGGTATAGTAATCCATGTTTATGTTATTGGTATTTTTACTATTTCTTTTATTTTAGTTGAGAAGCAGATGTAGAGATTAGATGAACTGCAGAATTATCCACGAGAATTCATCACCCGGATCTTCTTTTGCTAGCGCAACAGACAATTCTTTTAAACTATTTATTTATTTCTTTGAATATTCAGTTGTAGTAGAATAATTTGGATTTGTCAATTGTGTTACTTGTCAATTCTGTATACAAATCTGTATGTAAATCTTTAAAAGCTGTGTAATAATCCAAAGTAAAATTTCGTTATTGTCTTTTTGCATGTTTCTAGTTTCTTCGTAGGTCTAAGTATAAACATTTATAAATTAAACGATAAACAACATGAATTTTAAGAGCCGGTTGCACCAATGAAGTTCACCAACAGTGCAACAGCAGAAGAAAAGCATTGAGTTCAGACTGGAATTGTTCGTCAAAGTCTTAGTCAACAAGTTCAATTCAATTGAATTTCAATAATATGTACATCGCGATGAGAAAGTTTTGTCAATGCAAAGAGATCCTTTCTCGTATAGTCAAGTATGTCAAATAATAATGAATAGTTAAATCTTAAGTATAGCCAACCTATTTATTGAAATTACTATATTACTGGAAATTTGACAAATATAATCACCACAAAACAATACTTTGGATGGCATACATACACGCTTTATTTTCATAGTTCTTTATTAAAGTTTTCAGTAAGCATTATCAGTATTATGTATAGTACAAATATAATGATGTATTTGTATATTATTCGACCTACTGTTCCTTAGACACAAATTATTAATTATAGTAATTAAAATAACAACTTGCTAGCAGTGCAATTACGGGAACAATTGCCAAAGGTATTTGCTGTGTTAGGTTTTGTTTATAAACAAAATGACCGTCTGAAATAATGACGATTTTGTTTTTTGAAGTTTTTTTGAAAACACATACATACTTTCAGTTTATTTCCTTACCATTTTTATGTATGTACATAATAACACCAACTGCAAGATACTATTATAATACTTAGGATGTATGTAATACACAATATAAATTCTACACAAAATGAGTTTTTAGATATTTAATTTTAACATTAGTTTACGCCGAAAGTGTTGCATTTCTAATGTATGTATTATCAGTTGTGTGCTCCCTGCAATATCTTAGCCTCCTCTTAACATTCTCCGTTTGCGGAAAATAGATCTATACTGAATAATCTGTAGTTAAATTTCCTCTTTGTCATTTTTTCCTTTTCATGGTTTTCAATTAATAATTTCCTTATAATGCGTTATTATATTTTGTTTAAAAGTATCTACTACTACTGTCTGACGAAGGATCCCGCACGAGATGAATGTTTCCCCATCTTAGGGAACGTGAGGCTTTTCAGCTCCTCCCTTCCCTTAAAAACAAAAATCCTTTGAAAAATATTGTAGTATTTCCTCGAATTTGTCCCTATCTTGTATTCTACTTGTTCTATCCTTTGTAGTAATTTATAAAGCAATAGCTTTATAAATAGATAGAAATCTAAAGATAGTAAAGTGATAGTTGTAAAGGTAATTCGAAGTTTCACGTCTAGAAACTGAATTCGTAAAGTAGGTAATGAATTTAGCCGATGATTCACGTCGCACACTCTGCTGTTGAATAAATACGTATGTCACGTTACAAACGTGCTAAAGTTTTGACTGAACTTCCTCCTTATATCATCCGCAATACAATTTTCGTAAATGGATACATTAGTATACAGTATACCTACAGAGTAAAAGAAATTCAAATTTAATTTAATGCATTTATCGTTGGTGTGTATCATTGTGTTGTTATTTAATTTCATTATCCTCTTGTTTTAGAGAATACCACTTATGATTCACTAGTGAACGCTTATGACAAAATTTAATATTCCATGAATATTAATACAGAATTTTGGAGTCATTTTCTACAATCATATTTTCAACTATTTCGTTGTAAGATGGAAGTAAGATTCGACAGATGTTGTCTTGTCATTGATGTTGATTTAAAGGTACCGGTGCTGCGATGCTCTGAAATGTAAAACTTGGAAATGCGAAACTCAAACCCGTAGAGCATGATATAGGGCTCTATTAAAGTAGTCGCATTTTTCAGATTATTTTAGGCTTGAGCATGTTGAAATCGAACACAGTCGTGAATACGTAGATGAGGATATATCTGCCGTAATACACATTAATATGTCTAAACATGGCATATGTATGCCATATAGATAGCGGGAGATATTTCGACCGTTATCGGGCTTACAATCGGTGTCTTGCCGTACACTACGCTCAAAAGTATTTACCCACCTCTATTTTTATACTTATTTCCGATAAGTTTGTTCAAATGAACATAAAACATAATAAATATATACTAATACACGAGAATAAATAGCAATTTATTTTAGTGAAATATTTACTACGGCTGCTAATATAATAACACCGTCACAAAAGCCCATCATTCTGACACGCTCAAAGCATGAATGCAGATACACGGAAATCGCCCAAAGGGATTATGTTACAATGAAACAACCTCTTTAAAGATGTGTTCTGGAGAATATTTATTTCATTTATTAGTCAGTTCTCCTTTCGTCCTTGTGTGTTTAACATCTGTAGTTAAAGTTTAGTATATTTTGTATATATTAGCATTTGCGTTGCCTAAAATAATAGGAGTTCTTATTTATGAAATTGTAATTTTCAGTATTCATCCTAGAAAGCGAAGATTAGCGAAGACATGAAAGAAATGCAATATCAATTAGTAAATATAATGAAAGATATAACTGTCATTACATTATACACTAGAGCTCGTTCTTATAGAATTGATTGCTTTTAAATTGATAACTACACGTGGAAAGTGTAGAATTTAAAAATGTCATTACTGCTACAGGTACACTAAAATATTAGAAAGACTGTTAACCAAAGCTCATTATTTTGAATAATGTATTGATGCAATAAACGTATTGTACTTTTAAATGACTTTTACGAATATTGTAATATAGCAATAATTGTCGTATCGATGGTTGTAATAAAGTGTGAAATATCTATCAATCATCATCATAAGCGACTTAATATCGATCACCATTCTAACTGATGGTTACTGAGGATTACTAAATGGTATCAATGACTTTCCAAATGCACAAATACCTCATACATTTTAAATATTTTTGGCTCGCGAAATTGTATTTTATTATAATTTCGTTTTAAACTGAGAGCAACTTCAAAGTTGTAACTTTAAAACTAGTTTTATACAAATTTTTCTTTTCACATTTAATATAATTGTATTTCCTGGTAAGTTTATAAAATAGGTAGCGTGCGATAACGTAGGTACCACACGCAGAATATGCAAAACAAAGTATATACATACATATACATGTATTCCTGCAAATGCTTTGTAAATCAGATAACCTTTAGTTAGCTGCAAACGCAGTCAAGAAATCAAGTATAAGAGAGTTTTCATCGAAAAATCTATATTTAGCAAATTATATTTCCATATTCACAGCATATGACTTAAGATTTTGAAATATGATATTGTTGTAATGATATAATTAAAACCAATTCATTTATCCCAATTATTTTATACATTACTGTTTTCTTTAGTAGCAATTGATATATACAAGTAACGAGTTATAGAGTATCTTGTTTTAAGGGCTTCGTAATAAAGTAAATATATATAATACAAAAAGTAAACAAAAACAATATAAAATAAAATAAAATCATACAAAACTTACTAAACTCGACGTTTCGCCACTAATGTAAGCGGCTTCCTCAGAGCAAAAGTGGGTAGGGGGCGACAAAAGATTACAATAATTCGACGTATAAACCGCACTAGAGGTTCTGCTATGGTTTACACGTCGAGTTAAAATGACCAGTTTTCGACTCTAGCGAGGTTTATACGTTGTGTTACCATGACTTTTTGGCAACCCCTACCCACTTTCGTTCCTGAGGAAGCTACTTACATTAGTGGCTAAACGTCAAGTTTAGTAAGTTTTATATACATATATACAGGGTGTCTCAGCTTTTGCGTTACAGACATTATCTACTTTCTTTGTATAGTTATCAAAAAACTTTTCCAATAAAAGTTACTTGATATTATGATTTGTTGAAAATGACAAGTAGAGGATTTTATTTGCCTGTGACCTTGAAGGTCAACTTTGTTTTTTTTATTTTGTCTTGTCAATTTTGATACAATTCAGATAAACTTGTCAAAACTGAAAAGTCGTGATTTTGGCTTATGTAGCTGTAAACCCCCATGTTTCACTTCGACGTTTGGCAGAAGAAATTGGGGTTAGTAAAGCTATAGTACATAGAATTTTAAAAGAGCATCAATACCATCCATTTAAAGTTCATTTATCACAGGAATTAAGACTAAACGATGTACAAAGACGCCTGAATTTTATTGCACAATTGCAGGTTCCAGAATATGAAAATCCAAAATACCCCACTTTTACGAAGAAACCCTGACGGGACAACGTTATTTATATTTTTTACAAAATGTGCTTCCAGATTTAATAGAAAATATTCTTCTTAATGAAAGACAAGACATAATTTGGCAACAAGATGGTGCTCCGCCCCATAATACGCAAATTGTGACGAATTATTTAAATGCGCTGTACCCCAATGGGTGGATTGGAAATAGAGGTTCTATCCTTTGGCCTGCTTGTTCCCCGGACTTTTCGCCTGTTGATTTTTTCATGTGGGGTTATTTAAAGGAATTTGTATATCAAGTTCGGTCGGCAGATGTTGATCTGAAAAATCGAATTCGCATGGGATGCAGGGTCATAACTCAAGAAATGATACTTTCATCTTGCAACAGAGGATTAAGACGTCGTTTGGAAGCTTGTGTTTACGCTGATGCAGCCCAATTTGAACATTTATTAATCTATAATATTATCGTATTCCTTTAAGTCAATAAAAATTGCCTCTGACAAGTTTATTGTGTCAAAATTGACAAGGCAAAATAAAAAAAATTGTCAAATAATAGTATATTTATACGGAGGAAAAGTAACTTTTTCTCCACATAAAATATGCTATTTTTCTTCAAACGTCGGCAAATTTATGCAAAAATATCTATTTTTTATCTTTATAAGCAGGTGTGGTAGGATGTTTGGACGTTTAGACCGATGATTTTTACGAGTTGTTGCTATAGTAACTCATCATAAAACTGTCAAGTGGACATTGTCAACATTGAAATTATGTGTTTGCACGTTGCTATAATAGCACTTTTCCCTCCGGCGGCGGAAAAGTGATAAGTAAACCTCCGGCGGAAGAAAAGTGACACTTTGCGGCCGACTACTCAGTCGAAAAATGTCAGTTTTATTGACGTTTGAAGAAAAAAGTTATTTACTAGTTTTTGTTAAATAAAAAGCAACATTAAAAAATACATATATCCATTTAGAAAAACAAAATTGACCTTCAAATCTCATTCACGATCACGAGCAAATAAAATCCGCTGTTTGTCATTTTCGACATATCATTATATCAAGTAACTTGTATTTAAAAAGTTTTTTGATAACTATACAGGAAAAGTAGATAATGCGTGTAACGCAAAAGCTGAGACACCCTGTATATTTTGTACTTTTTTAAATTTTATTTTTGTATCGTATGTATTTACTATGACGCGGTGAAAACCCAAAAGCCCTCATAATAGAGACTCGGACAGGGGAAGCCTTCGATATTATAGAATGTTATCATAAACTTATTTCAAGAACCCTAAATGTACCTATCTAGTTAGTTTTGGGGATTTGTAGAGAGAAGGCCAACCTTTGCTTTCACTGCTTAAATTACCATGATGTATGTATGTACAATATAATACATAATTATATACGACATACATTTTCCAGTATATTTTAATAATTTCAACATATAAATCAATAGAACTAGCTAAATAATAACTCTACTAAATTAGACTATATAGGTTATGGTGTAGATTCTATGAAACCAAATTAATGGTAGTAATTTAACAGCACATTTCATCAAACTGTCGCTGTAAAATATGACAAATGGATTAAGAATTATTGCTATGAATACGTCGTGAAATCATTTATGTGTTATTGTTTTGGAAAAGTAATTCTAATTTAAAATCAATATTGCTTGTGCAGAAGAAAGCCATTTGGATTGTTTCTAACTTAAATTTTGTTGATTCAGGTACCCACCCATAATTTGTTTGACGTCCGTTTGTTAATTTTAGCATGATAATTGTTTGCATAATATTGATAAAAATTTTAATACATAACAATTTATATTATACTATAGTTTGTTTGCTTGCGCTGTGCTGCATTGCATCGATCGTTGTTGGACCTCTATAGTACATATATAAAAGAGTTGGTCCTGACTAACTGACACCGTTTTTCAAAATTGGAAGTCTGCGGTTTTTCGAGTCACATACATATATACAATGCGGCTCTGGATGTTTCGATATACATTATGAAGTCGAAACCAGCAATAGGGCAGTGTTATCGTTGTCAGACAGTCGAATATGACCAATCTCGATGTACTGTGATTCAGAGATGTGTCTCATACGGGAATTAACACCCTTGTAGAAAATGTGAACGTCCAAAATCAGCTGGCGACTGTGCGAATTGTGAGGCTGAGCATTCAATCAGGTGGAAAGGCTGTATACGATATTCTTAGTCAAAGCGTAAACGTGTGTCTCGTCTCTAACACATTCTCCAGACTTGGAAATCGTTTCTCTATCCATAGGTACATTATATATAGATTTGACAGGATGACAGACAAGGGCGGAGATAGTTAGATCACACGTCCGTCACACCAGTTTGGAGGTACCACCTTTCTCCTGTTTAGAGACTGTGGCGAAGATAACTATTCTCTACATCTACGAAGTCACAAATGCACCCAACATCGATAGCAAGATCCGGTTTAGGGACGCAAGAACCAACAAAAGTTTGGCCCAGGTTAAACTACAAATCCACAATTATACCAGAATACCATACAAAACGTGCAAAAGTATATGCAGCAAGCTCTGATTCAGCTGACAGTCTGATGTTCTCGAAATAGTATCAAATGTATCAATTATTATCTTTTACATGTTATAATTTATTTAAAAAAGTTGGAGTTCTTATTTCTAGTTATTTTGCATTATAAAGAGGAAATCAATTTTTGGTATAGACAGTATTTAATTATTATTTAATATTCAATTGATGATGAAACTTTTATTAGTTCGTGAAAAAATTTTAAAACTCGTTGAGCACTGAGCATTAATATCAGATAAAGATAGGTTTTGTATGTACATTTATACTTACTTCTGATATAGATTGCAGGAAAGGCTGTTGTTCCGATGAAAACAGTAATTGCAACAAAAACGACAGTCTTCCTTCAACTGACTCAAGGATAATTGGATCTTGAAGTACTTTCAATAGTTCTTCCAAGCCGCGCTGCTTAGTTCTCACATCCTCCTGAAATATACAACATTTAATTTCAGCATGGAATCTAAATATATTAGCAACGATAATGAAGCTTTCATGTTAATTTATAAAGCATTGTTTCGAGTTTTATGAATGTACTTTTTGTAAACATAATCTCTTGAAGGTAATTTATTTTTTCTAGTAGATATCTAAATAATTTAGCATTGACTTAACAAGCAGGTATGTAGGTAATACAAACAAAGGTGATTGTCAGTTTTAAAATGTAGTATAAGACACGCAAGGTTTACTGTGAAATAGGATTCACTAAGTATCGGTCATGTTACAGGTACGTACTTAATAACGTGCAATTGACAATCTATAATTCGAAGATACAATACGAATTTTATATAAACAATAATTAAATTATACCATAATGTTTTATATCGTGTCATAGGACCTCGCTTAAGAATTGTAAGCGGTCCTAAGTCAATGGTCATGCTGTACGAGTATTCCATGATCAAATATTTGCTTTCTTAGTTTAAATATTCTCCACCTCTTCAATTTGTCTAAAAAATCTTATTGGAATTTTAATCGCTACTATTTTTAGTTAAATATTTAAACACCTCTTTATTCCTTTGTTTTTTATGTTAAATTGACTCAGATAAAGCAACAAAGTGATTTAATCTACTGCTATCAATTTTAGATGCACCATTGCATATGTATGTTACGTTCGTATCGTTTCTGTGTGGAATAACAAGACGTCTTGTAAGTAATACAATGTTGATTGCTGCTGAAAAAAAGCGAAAATTAAACAAATCAGAAAATTAAGTTAATTATTCATTGTCTTAAAAAATGATATATGTATGTATTCGATATTCAACAATTTCACTGAAGACTTATTAGCTGTATTCATTTAATTGTGTTTTCCTTTTATAAAATACAGTAATCTATTATAAAATCAAGGTTAATTTTGTTCGGTCATGACGTCATAATCAGCGTTGACATCAAAAATGTACTTGTAATATAGTTTCAAATCAGCACTACTAAACACTGAAACAATTGTTAATGGCGCAGACGATAACAATAGTATATTAAGCTGCGTACTGACGAGCAAATTTACGCGCATGAACGCTGTGCGCACACAAATCCTTTGATAAACGTGAAGAAACCCACAAGCGATGGATAGCGTTCGTGCGCATATTGGGTGTTCGTGCGCGTAAATTTGCTCAAGTCAGTACGCAACTTTTAATATGTTTAGCGGCGTTTGTCACTAAAACTCCATAGTATAGGAGCTAGCAACGTTTTTGAGAGAGCATTTCAGGTCAGCTGATTTTTTGATATGTTGTCCTTATTGGTCCTTGGGTTAGAGTCTGAGCCGGCTGGCTGGCGGTAGCGGTTGCTTATATTAGTGCGCAGATTACCTGTACAGGTAATAATCCTAGATTTTAAAAGAATGTTAGGAAGTGTAATTTTTAATTTTATCACTTTGGATAGGTTTGCCTGACATAAATTTTTTATTGCCAGACATTTTTATCGTTGCTAATTATATGCCAGACGCGAATTTTCTTTTTTTTAAAATAAAAAATTCAAAGTATTTTTTTATGTCTGGTATTTATATATTATCTTATTTACGGATAAATAAATCTAAAATTAATTTGCCAGACGTTAATTCAATTGTTTAACTTTAAATAAACACGATAAAGTGTGGCAGTATTATGCTAGTAATCAAAGAGAGACAGATGCAGAATCTATTGCCGAGAATGAGACAGAAAACAATCACAAAGGTAGGTACATTACTTATTCTTGCTTTAGTGAGTACAAATTTCGATATATAAATATTTTAACAGAAAAAACTAAAATTAAAATAAAACTAAATTAGAAAGGAGAGAATGAAAGATACATCATTGAAGTTCAAAAAATTTCATTTTTAATAAAAAAAATTTCTAATCTAAATCACTATACGGGAATTACAAATAATTAATATTAAGTTATAAAAATTTTTTTATTCTATAATAATGTCATAAAAAATACCTACTCTCAAATACTTTTCAGTCTAAAAACATTGATGAGAACTTCGATAAAAAATTTAAAAACTTCGACTCATCAAGTTTGCCACCTACATGGAATTGCAACAGCATTTATTGAGAGTTCGCTACGTAACCAAGCTTTGGAGAAATGCTCACCTAAAACATACAACATCTTTATCTCCAGTAGCTTCCGGCTGGACTATTAACGATAACAAATATGATTTTGTTTGGTTTGTGGGAGAGCAATTACCATCCCAAGTTGCTGATATTATTATTCAAAGTGAGTATAAAATAGAACATTTGTAAATAATAA
This sequence comes from Holotrichia oblita, assembly GCA_023690525.1. Lineage (NCBI taxonomy): Eukaryota > Metazoa > Arthropoda > Insecta > Coleoptera > Scarabaeidae > Holotrichia > Holotrichia oblita. The sequence goes on from CM043018.1 coordinate 61,826,966, forward strand.
CTAAAATATGATATAACAAACAAGAAGATTTAAACAAATGTTAATTTGTTACAGATAATAGAGTATTAGAAGACAGCGACAATACTCAAGACGACGACATAAATAATTCTGCACACAGAGAAAAATGTTCTTGAATTAAGAAAATATACTGTTTTACCCAAATATTTTTAATGCTAGAATATGTCTGTTTTGATTCAAACACATTTTCTTGGAATAAGTAATAAGTGATAACACAATATAGTTTTGCGGATATACAAATACGGGATTGTTTTGAATTGAAACAGTCTGTTTTAACTCAAGATAATATTTCTCTGCGTGTGGCAATGAGAGCGACGACGACGATGATGATTACGAAGATGCCTCCTTTTTTTATGACACTATTATAGAATAAAAAAAAAATTATAACTTAATATTAATTATTTGTAATTCCCGTATAGTGACCAGAAATTTTTTTATTAAAAATGTAATTTTTTGAACTTCAATGATGTACCTTTCATTCTCTCCTTTCTAATTTAGTTTTATTTTAATTTTAGATTTTTTCTGTTAAAATATTTATATATCGAAATTTGTACTCACTAAAGCAAGAATAAGTAATGTACCTTTGTGATTGTTTTCTGTCTCATTCTCGGCAATAGATTCTTCATCTGTCTCTCTTTGATTACTAGTATCATACTGCCACACTTTATCGTGTTTATTTAAAGTTAAACAATTGAATTAACGTCTGGCAAATTAATTTTAGATTTATTTATCCGCAAATAAGATAATATATAAATACCAGACATAAAAAAATACTTTGAATTTTTTATTAAAAAAAAAGAAAATTCGCGTATGGCATATAATTAGTAACGATAAAAATGTCTGGCAATAAAAAATTTATGTCAGGCAAACCTATCCAAAGTGACAAAATTAAAATTTACACTTCTTAACATTCTTTTAAAATCTAGGATTATTACCTGTACAGGTAGGCTGCGCACTAATATAAGCAACCGCTACCGCCAGCCAGCCGGCTCAGACTCTAACCGAAGGAGCAATAAGGACAACATATCAAAAAATCAGCTGACCTGAAATTCTTGTTTTTTAAACGTTGCTAGCTCCCGTACTACCATTGCAACTATGAAAATGATCCTTAGCTACCGTAAACATTACTGATGTATATTTCAGTTTTAAGCAATTATTTTATTATTATTATTCACATTCCGTAATTCTAAATTAATTCTTTCTGATGCCTCGCCATATTTTAATTGTTTGTGTTTTTTTATTACATAGTCTAAAACATTTGATTTGTGTTTACAAGAAATTAAGCTATTCTATAAATTGCATTTTAATGTATTACTGTTAGTATTCAATTCTGATAAATTTTGATTCAATGATTACTACTTTCTTGGTAAGTACAACTTGAGTATCAAAAGCAAGTAAATTTTGGAGAATACATGATCTACATTTGCATAAACTGAAGATAAAGTGCAATATGCATTTAGAGGAACAGTCGATAAATGGTTGACGATAGGGCTGGGCGATACCGACATTTTTGGTATCGCGTATCGATACCAATCGAGGTATCGATACTTACCGATGTGTCGATTCCATATACGGTATCGACTCCGAGTACTGGCATCGGTTAAGTATCGACAGGTATCGATACTTGGGAACCGATACCTTGAATCGACACCTCAAATTGATTTCTTGAATCGATACCCCAAATTGTTTCCTTGAATCGATACCTTGGTATTGATACCTAGTACTGATTTGTAGGTACAGATTTTTTCAGATTGATTTCAATAATTATATTCAATAACATATCTACGCACCTCGACATCGAGGGAAACAACCGAGCCATTGTAATTGCCTCCGCGTACTTCACCAACGACGGGACAACATCACCGCCTTTGGAAGTGAAGGAGCTAGTGAGGTATTGCAGCAGGAAGAACCTGCCGTTGATAGTCGGATGTGATGTCAATGCACACCACGACATGTGGGGAAGCACTGACGTCAATGACAGAGGTAAGTCACTTTTAGAATTTCCATTGGCTTGGAATCTCCAAATTGCAAATGTAGGCAGAGAACCTACGTTTGTAACGAGGGTAAGGAGGGAAGTACTAGATGTAACATTCAGTAGCGTTAGTATAAGTAACATAGTTAAGAACTGGAAAGTCTCGAGTGAACCCTACTTGTCAGACCACAGGATAATAGAGTTCACCTTGAAGAGACTAGATCCTATAATGTACCAGTGCAGAAACCCCAGGAAAACAAACTGGGATCTGTACAAAACGTATTTAAAGTACAACCTTAGCCAGCTAAACACAGGCGGGACAAGACACCACCTCAAGCTGGAACAGGATGTAGAGCTGCTTAGTGGGGCGATATGCTTTTGAAGCCAGTTGTCCGTTATCCCCAAGAAGAACAGCCAAGGATGCCCCTTGGTGGAACAGAACTCTGGCAAATCTCAGAGCTGAAGTCCGTCACCTGTTTAATAAAGCAAAGGTTGACGGGAACTGGCAAAGTTACAAAGAGAAGCTGACTACGTACAACAAGGAGATAAGGAAGGCAAAAACAAAAATTTTTAAAAATGTTCACTCCTGTAGCAGGAAGGCTTCACAGAGCCAAGGCAAAAGGCGGGACTAAACCTGTGATGGCCTTGAGAAAACCAGATGGCAGCTACACGGAAGGGGAAATGGAGCGGGCTAACCTGCTCCTTCAAACACTTCCCTGGCAGCAAGCAAACAGATCCGGCAGAGACAACCCCTAGCACCAGGAAACCCAAACGGGAGGAATGGGAAATCGCTAGGCGAATCTGCACGAGACAACGCATGGAGTGGGCAATAAACACCTTCTAGCCCTACAAATCACCAGGAGCGGATGGAATTTCCCCCGTGCTCCTGCAGAAAGGACAGGAAGAGGTACTACAGCATCTCGTAAACATAACGAGAAGCAGTCTGGCGTTGGGATATGTCCCCAAAAACTGGAGAAGGGCGAAAGTCACCTTCATACCAAAAATAGGGAAGGAAGATGGGACTGACCCCAAATCCGTTAGACCTATTTGCCTGACATCTTTTCTATTGAAAGCAATGGAAAAAGTAATAGTTAACTATATAAGAATGGAGGTTATGGAGAAAGCTCCACTTCACACAAATCAGCACGCATACAGGGCAGGCAGATCGACAGAAACTGCCCTGGAAGAGCTAACAAGGATCATTCAGAAAACCCTGAATGAAAAAGAAACAGCTATTTGTGCCTTCCTAGATATCTCAGGTGCGTTTTATAATACGTCGCATGATGCGATCAGACGAGCACTGGAGACAAGGGGGGTAAGTAAAACAGTAACCAAATGGATAAGCGAGGTGGTCTCCACAAGGACAGCTGAGACAACGGTAGGTCAACACACTACGAAGATCAGAACTACCCGTGGAACACCTCAAGGCGGCGTTTGCTCGCCTTTGATGTGGAGCCTGGTGGCGGATGAGCTGCTTAACAGGTTGACTGCGTTCGGCGTACACTGCATAGGATATGCAGATGACATTGTTATAATAGCAAAAGGCAAGTTTGAGGGAATTCTTTGTGACCTGATACAAACAAGCCTTAGAATTACTAGAGAATGGTGTCGATCAGTGGGGCTAAGCATTAACTCAGCAAAAACCACAATCGTACCTTTCATTAGGAGGAGAAAACTACTGAAAATGAAAGGTATACGTCTAGATACAGCAGTAATCAAATGCAAAACAGAAGTCAAATATCTAGGAATAACCCTGCACAAAAAACTTCTGTGGAACAAGCATATCGAACTGACTGTGAATAAAGCAACAAGAGCTTTAATGATTTGCCGGAATTTAGCAGGCAAAACGTGGGGTTGTAACCCAAATATACTGCGATGGCTGTATACTAGTACAGTAAGACCTATGGTAACATACGGGGCAATAGCCTGGTTCCAAAAGGTCACACACGTCACAACCAAGAATATCCTTGGCAAGCTGCAAAGGTTAGCATGTGTATGCATTACCGGAGCAATGGGAACATGCTCAACCGTGGCCAGAGGTCATCCTAGAGCTCACACCTCGCAATGTACCGACTAGCCAGAGCAGGGACGGGAGGGGGCGAGACTCTATGCCAAGGAGCTTTGTCATCAATGGCGAGACTTTACCCACTTTCGGATCTGCCAAGCGACGAAATGGTTAGGAAATACAGCTTCGAAAAGAACTTTTCAACGAAGTTGAGTAACAAGAGAGAATGGAAAGGAGAATCCTCACCATCAAATGGTATACGGATGGGTCTAAAACTGAAAAAGGAACAGCTGCAGGGGTATTCGGGCCAGGAACCAAATACTCAGAGCCGATGGGAATATGCCTCAGTGTCTTCGAGGCAGAGATTAATGCGATTGGAAGAGGTGCTCAGGTGAATCTTGACAGGAAATATCGAAAGGAGAGCATTGCAATCTTCTCCGACAGTCAGGCAGCCTTACTGGTGCTGAGTTGTAACACCATCAGCTCGAGGTTAGTTTGGGAATGCCGGGATAAACTAAACAACCTGGGCAAGAAAAACAAAGTTTCATTATGCTGGGTACCAGGACACACTGAAATCAGTGGCAATGAGAAAGCTAATCTATTGGCAAAGAAGCCGCCACAACTTCGTTTGTGGGAGCGGAACCATTCTGTGGAATAGGGATGAGCACATATAAGAAAGAACTTAAAGGCAGGAGAGGAGAGGACGTCAGAGCTTCCGTCTGGCACAATCTTCCTGGTCTGAGACATTCCAAGGTATTCCTTGGAAATTTCAACAAGCAGAAAGCAAAAACCATGCTAGAACTAAACAGGAACAGATTACGCATTCTCACAGGTTTCGTTACAGGGCATTGTCACCTTGGGGAACACATGAAGAGGATAGGTCTGAAACAGAATAGCGACTGCAGGTTTTGCGGGGCGGAAGATGAAAGTCCGGAACACCTGATATCCAACTGCACAGAAATTCGCGCCAACTATCTTGGCAAAGGCGTTATAGACGAGGAAGAAATACCCTCTCTGCAACCATCACATCTGCTACAGTTTATTAATGCTCTCAGGCTGGATGGGGAGCTGTGACTGCGGGCAAAACCCAGCAGCTTACATCTCATGTAAGGGGCACAATAGACCGACGGCCGCGGTGCAATATCACTCTTATATCTAAATCTAAATCTAACATATCTACGGCATCAAATGTACAATATTATAATACTTTGGCTTTTTTTATAACAATTATTGTTATCGTACGCGAATAATTACACCTACCCTCATTCATTAATATTTGAGTCAATTATATGAAAACTAGTTCCATAAATATTTGTCTAAACATGATTTTTTACGATACCTAGGTATCGTTGTACTGGTATCCATACCTAGCTATTGATTCCCAGGTATCGATTCCAAGGTATCGATATCGATGTTAGCCAAGGTATCAGCGATAGTACGCTAGTTTTACATACATTTTTATCACCGTTTTTATGTGTCAGTCTGACGGATGCACGTTATAACGATTTTGAAAAAAATTTCAGTCGAAGTAATTCGCTCGTCAGATAAGTAAATGGTTTACACAAGAAAGCTCTCATTTCTTTAATAAGGGAGGAATGAACATCATCTGGGCAACTGGATCTAAACAGTTAAAGAGCAAAAGAAATTCCTTTTCTGGATATAATAGCCATCGAGCTTTTGACGAATAGAAGTTGCGAAGAAGTTATTAATTTGAACGAAATTAAATTGGCGTCGATAGAACTATAAATAACTATATGATAGTGTTGTGAACTTTTTTTATTGGTAAGTTGATTAATCACATTTTTCTTGATATCAGAACACAGAATCTTGCTTTTTTATTTCAGTTTATATGTATCATTCACATATAAGTCCTTGACATTTTCTCTTGATTTAATAACCTCATTCGTAATTCAACTGTTATTTTTAGAACGTTTGCTATAAACATTTTTCAGAGGAAAACAGATTCTAAAGTAATTCAGTAAAGTGCTAATGAAATTATCAATCATTATCATTCAAATCAGATGCGTCAGACAATCAATCCAAGTTTCACACTCCAGATAATTGTTGGCTAGAAGTCTCATTGACACATCTAGTAGACAAAACAGTCAAATTACTATCTCTTATTAAATGAGATAATAAAAAGGATCTACAACGGTAACATCGACATTAAAAGCAATGTTACAAAAAATTAAAACTAGCAGTTAGACTAATGTATATGTAAATAGTATGAAAAACATAAATTACTTAAATTTGTACCTTCATGAGATACTAATAAAAAAATTTATATTAAATACTACATCCTTTGAAAGCCCACTTCCCTGCACACACTTCAATCATCCAATTTCCGACATAAAATACCAGGTTTGAGTCAAGTATAAAAAAGACACATATTTTATTATTTAAAACAGATTCCAACAACACTACTTTATTTGTTAAACTCCGAACATTTAACAGCATCATACAGCATTTCATCATATTTCGATTATTAGAGATTAATAAAGAAGCTAACTTTCGGGCCTCATTTGTTAGTTTTGTAACACCAAAATCCGATTAATACAAGTTCCGGATGGCCGTAAATCTTATTAATTCTATCCAAATTTACATCGGGTAATGTTATTTTAAATGAAGAATATTTGTAAGTGCGCTTAGATTACAATTTCTTTTTGCAAATGATCTTTTGTGAATTATTTGATTTCTAATGTGTTTCAGCATCCTGACCTGGAGTATCCTTATGTGAACAATAAATATGAACATGACGAGTTTCTCAGCAGTTTTAGAGAAATATTATCCCCGAATCCAATTATCGTACTCGCCTTATTATTTTTATTTATTAACTACTACTATAAATTCATCTGAATTCTCAGAGTTATTACTTTTACGTTTTTCTGAAGTAAGAATACTTTTTAGTTGAAATATTTTGTATAATAGAAGCGTAGTCGGTATACACTCATAATGATTTTTGTCGTATTTTTACATCTCTTTCTTCTACTACACTACTACTCTTCCTTTACTACTTTGCATGTTTATTGTTAATATTTGAAATATTTACCATTCATGTATTTTTTATTGCTTAACTCGGAAGATTTATTCAAAATCATACAATCATTAAACTGCAGTTCTCTGTATTGAGGTTTAAACTTATTTACTTTCTAATCTAGCAATTACTGCAGCTGCTATTTCATTTATAGCATTGATTGTTCATGTACTGATCTTCTTGAGAACATTGTTGCTGTTGCAACACCAAATTGTTGGTTATGCTTTCACTGCTCTTGGCACAAGACCATTTTTTAGATCCATCTTCCTTTATTCTTTTTAATTATTCAACGGATATATTTTATATACTTGCATTAAAAGTTACTATAGCAATCTTTACGACAAAACATAGGTATACTGAAAGAAAGAATAAATGGGACAATTACAATACCGATATGTATTGAAATTGTCCCATTTCTTTTTTCTTTGAGTATACATATAGTTATCGTATCTATTAATATTACTTGCATATTGATGTAAAATAATGGATAAAATGAAAGCAAAAAACAACAGATAAAAGAACAGCAAAATAAGTCAATCAGGTCGATTCTGTAACTCATAATGGCTACCTAACAACCAATTTGGGTGGTTAAAACTGAAGGTCAGTTACTAAGAACGTTTTTTTCAATTCTCTAAAAATTCAAGTTGTTAAAATTAAACCATTAGTGGTGAGCGAAGTGGGCGAAGTAGTTAATCTCATGTTTAGGCACCGCAAAAAATGTAAAATAAATAATAATAAAAATAATAATAATATAATAATAATAATAGTTCTTTATTGACGACGACGGTATAAAAAGTATTAACAAAAAAGCAACAAAAAAAAAGAATACATCGCCAAAAGGTTTGAGATCAGCTGCCTGCAGGACAAGCAGCTGCTCTGACTCCCAAACCGCAAATAAACTAAATATAAGCAGACTAAAACTAATTACTAAACTAAATCCAAATTCGAGTCAAGTGCAAACAAGCGTACTAATAATTGCAAGTGTAATATCAGTGCACGCCCACTATGCCGGTCCAGAGAGAGAGTGATAGAATTTTTTAAGATGGCCAGCGAAAGATGGCGGAGCTAAGATCTTAAGATAAGCTGGAATTGCGTTGTATATTTTGGCAATGTTGTAGGAGTACGATCTTTTGAAAAGTTCCAAATGGTGATAGGGAGGTGTAAGTAGGCCCTTAAATCTAACATTGACTGTATGGGCGTCTGTTCTAAATAATACTTTACGATATAAGTAACTAGGTCTTTTAGAATGAATAATTTTAAAATAAAATAGAGTAGCAAGAAAATTCGCTCTAGTCGACATATCCAGCCAGCCAGCCCATCCCAGGGTATGAGATATATGGCCAAAGCGTCGAATCCCGTAAATAAACCTTAGGCATGTATTTTGCACTCGCTGAATACGCAACTTGTCCACATTATCCAAACAAGGGTAGTACACATTAATACAAAAATTAAATTGAGATAGAATAAGGGACTGACACAGTAGCTTTCTTACATCACGTTCCAAGCAGTCTCTACTACTATAGAGAACTTTTAATTTAAAGTAAGCGGATCTAATCAGTTGAGACACATGCTTCTTGAAGCGAAGCTGAGTGTCAATGAGAAGTCCCAAATTACGTGAACACTCCGAAATTGGCAGCAGGATGTCATTTACAGCAATCTGAATAAGAGGAAGAACATTAACTCGCGATGAGGCCCTACCGAATACCATCACTGATGACTTATTAGGATTAATAAGCAAGGCATGACGCAAAGATTCGTCAAAAATAGATTTTAGGTCGTGATTAATATTCTGTACAGCATTACGTGCCTCAGAGACATGATAAATGATAAATATATTTTATAAAAAGATATGAAGGAAGATTTACGTTTTTCGCAATGTTTTTCTTTTTTTGTTCACAGAACTCTAACTGGGTACAACACTATTATTATACAATTTGTAAGACCGTTTTCGAGTTCTACCAATTAGAAACGTGTAACGCATGATAAAGTCCGTCAGCTGTACAAATTACTTTAGCACCATCGTAAAGTAAATTTGAGATTTGTCTGATTTTATTTACTTTATCCGCGCACAGTAGCCTGTTATGTTTTAGTTTTGCACTCATGCTCTTGATTAATAATTTTATTTGATCCTTGATATGTTTTAATGGAAATAACTTTGAATCTTTGAAGTAGTACGCACTAAAAAATTTGCATTGATTAAAGACCAAACTTAACAATTACATACATGTTTTATTTACGTGGAAGATACAATTGGATACAATTCAAATACAGAAACTTTCAAACGGTGGGTGGCAGTAGGGTCAGGATTATGAATGTACGACACTTTAATGCCAGAAGAAATGAAATGAGGAGATAAACTGTTGTACCTAATTATCGTAATTGGGGGGTTGGTAGTAAGAATTGCAATGTGACCTCACAACAAACATTAAAAATACTTATAAACACGTATAGAATTTCTAAAAACCTCATATTTAACATTTATGTGTAAACGCGTGTACTCCATGCCGTATGTAGTAAGCTACCGTGATTAAATGGATAAGTTTATCAAGTTTCTTATTGTAGACATTACAAAGTACAAAAATCAAATCGATTTGTAAAAAAGTTGCAAAAAGTAAGTCGCTAGTAAACTACTATGATTAGAAAATGTACAGAATAGAGCTTAATAAGTCTGATACCATGTGATAATTCAGCGCGCTTTATTAAACCGATCTAAACAGTAATTATGATATACAGTCTGGTCATAAAGTTTGGAACCAAGCTTATAACCGCATTATTTTACATTTTTAGGAAAAACACTCGGACAGGTAAATTTTCTTTTTTAAAACGCCATCTTTTGACATACAATTTTTTTCTATGACGTCATTGGTTTTTAGAGGGATGACGTCATCAACCCTTTTTTAAACGGCAACCATATTTTTTTTTATGGTTTTTGGTAGATCTTTCTATCCTCCAAATAGTGATATAAAACAATTGGTATGTTGCATTACAATTTTTTTTAATAATATAAATTTAGAAAAAAAAAAAGAAAATTTTATTTTTGTACAAAAATAAAATTAAATTAAAAAAAATACTTCTGAACTTAAATTTATTGTAACAGTAAACGTAAATTTTCAAAATGGACCCCACCAACCAACTGACACTGTCCCAGCCGAGTGTAAACACTTCGTATACTCGCCTCAATTATGTCTGGGGATATTTGTGTAATTTCTACACGAATTCGCTGTTTTAAATCTTCTAAATTATTCGGTTTGTTAAAATACACTTTCGATTTCAAATAATCACACAAAAAATAGTCTAACGGAGTCAAGTCAGGAGAACGAGGTGGCCATTCTATGCCTCTCCATCCAATCAATTTATTAGGAAATATTTCGTCAAGATAGTGGCGAACCTTTACACCATAATCGGGAGGTGCCCCATCTTGTTGAAACCAAATATTTGGATGGGGTACATCACCATCCTCGTGATTTGGGAAAATAACAGCGAGCCCTGGAACCAGTTCAAATCCTAAAAATTCTAAATATTGCACAGCAGTCAAATTTCCTTCAAAAAAATATGGTCCTAAAATGGGTTGTCCAATCATACCAACCCATACGTTAACTTTTCCTCTGCGGTGAGTATGAGACGCTTGAGTCCAAGGCGGATTGGTCTATGACAAATATCTGTAGTTATGGCGGTGAACAGATCCATTTAGGCAGAACGTAGCTTCATCAGAGAAGACAATGTTTCCCAAGAAATTTGCATTTTGGTCACAACGCAACATTACGTCTTCACAGAACTGCAGTCGACGATCTTCGTCATCCTCATCTAATTCCTGTACAAGCCGAACTTTGTAAAGATGATAGTGTTCTTTTTTTAATAAGTTGACGACAAATGGGTGAGCCACCTGATTGGCTAACGCAAGTTGTCTGGTGGAAACATGATGCCTTGCTTCTAGAAGCACATTTAATTTCACATCTTCTCCTACTTGAGGTCTACCTTGCCGTGGTCGATCTTTTACGGATCCAGTTTCGGTAAACTTTCCAACTAGTTTTGTCACCGTAGACCTGGCAATTGGAGGTCTATCAGGGTGTTCATGGTTAAACAATTCGCATGCTTCTGCATCCGTTCTTTATCTGTCCCCATACCCAACCATAATTAAAATTTCGATTCTTTCTCGCTCAGATAAATGTGCCATTTTTTATATTAGCGAAAATGTACAATTTTTACGCAATGTCTAACTAATTTAACGTTAAAAATAGAAGTAAATAATTCAACAACGTTGTCGACATAGAAACAATTTCAAAATATTAGTGTTGTACATAATTTATATAAAAAGAAGAAAGAATGTCATAAAGAGGATCTTGCAAAGAGTGCGTGTTTTTGTTTTTGTAAATTTTTTGCATAGTAACATGAGTAGTAAATCAAACATGATGACTCGTGTGAGTAGGTGATCACAAATAGATGGGAAAAAAGGTTGGTCTATATCTCGCAAGATTCTATATTAACAAATAATTTGCTACCGGTTTCGGGAAATTTCCATCATCAGGCAGAATCGAAAAAACACATGAGAAGTTCTTCACTGGATCTCTTGGTGCAGAAGTAGAACACTAAACACTTTGACCCACTAAACACCAAACAAGTTTTAACTAAAACACCGACGCGTTTCAACAGCATGATAATGACAGCATTGCTGTTGAAACGCGTCGGTGTTTTAGTTAAAACTTGTTTGGTGTTTAGTGGGTTAAAGTGTTTAGTGTTATAGTAACAGTACATGTGCTTTTTACGATCCGCTTTGTCTGTTGGTTGTTTTTTCTGTTGTTTTGATCTGGAGCGAATAACGCAGATTACTATTGATCGCAAAGCATTTACACTCGGCTGGGACAGTGTCAGTTGGTTGGTGGGGTCCATTTTGAAAATTTACGTTAACTGTTACAATAAATTTAAGTTCAGATGCATTTTTTTTAATTTAATTTTAATTTTGTACTTATTTTTTTTCTAAATTTATATTATTTTAAAAAAATTGTGATGCAACATACCAATTGTTTTATATCACTATTTGGAGGATATAAAGATCTACCAAAAACCATAAAAAATAATATGGTTGCCGTTTAAAAAAGAGTTGATGACGTCATCACTCTAAAAACCAATGACGTCATAGAAAAAAAATTGTATGTCAAAAGATGGCGTTTTAAAAAAGAAAATTTACCTGTCCGAGCGTTTTTCCTAAAAATGTAAAATAATGCGGTTATAAGCTTGGTTCCAAACTTTATGACCACACTGTATGTACATATGCATATCCAAATTTAAGTATAATAATACTATAACTAGATTAGTCCTGAAGAAATTTTACTTATATGTATAACCTAATGTAAAAGGACTAATTTTACTTAATCCATCTCTGTTTTACATGCATCTTTAATCCAAGGAGTAACACGCAACCAACTCCAAGAGCAAGACTTGTGTACTCGTCGTCACTAATATGTCTCGAACATTGACAATCCTATAGACATACCGGCTCTTATTGTGTTTCTCGGAAGCAATAAATCAAATCCCTTCTCTTGTTATATGACTAACGTATTAAGTGCGATGCGGAGGACTGGAAATATTCTCGAAGGTAATTCGGGAAAATGCGTATTTGAAGGTCGTTCAATGAATGTCGATGTGTGAAGGTCGTCCAGGTATGATTTATTGATGCGAATACAAAATAGTATATCATCCACCCTTTTGACCCGCAATACCGCGATGGGAGCTTTTTAACTGTAAAGACTAAACAATCTACCACTAATTAATTTGAAAATACAATATGCAATTAAATTTTACCATCGAGTTCAATTCGCTATAGCTCTTTTTTATCTTTTATTTATAACTAAAACATTACAAGTCGTCTTCTACTCTTTTATGTTAGCGTTGACGTACATAATTTATTCTGTATTGTTCTTTTTGTAGACATAACAATTGTGATAAATTTGTAGTCGTTTGGTCACGAGGAGTGTTTAATTTAGTACCTGTTCGCGTTAAGAAAGTCAATCTTCGATCAAGTAAATTGACATTAAGTGAGGACATATTAGGGCAAAGTATTGATTGTAAATGGGAAAGGTGATAATTTTGGAATAGTCATCAATTGTAGAGTCTGAATATATTTATTGTAATGGTCATGGTTTTGTAATTTGATTTAATTTTAGATAAAGAATACATTCATAAAAAACTTAATATACAGGGTCGCGCTTATAGATGGAATCAATGATCGATTTTTTAAATAGATGGATATATAGAATTACAAATTAATTAAATTATAAATTTATTCTCGTATTTTATAATATTTTTTTGATGCATATCTTACTCTTTGTGGCGTATTATTTTCTACAATGCTTTCTTTTACATTTTCATTAGCTGCAAAATCCGCATCAGTGAAAACATTTCCATTAACTGCCTATATCAGCTATTTTGTGTGTATGTTATGTATGCGCTGCAAGACGATATTTGCACTGCGACCTAAAAGATCTATTGTGTCCTCCATTTCTAGCTGTGTGGCTGAGAATTTAGTATGGTGATCCCACAAAAAGGTTCAGGCCCCAAAAGAGGTGTTTCTACTCCCCTTTTTGCGAATTTGTCTGCTTTCTCATTTACACCTATTCCGGTGTGTCCTGGCACCCACGTGAGGATGACTTTGCCTTTCTTGCCTAGCTCGTTTAGCTTAGACAGGCAAGCCATTTGGGAGCTGATTGTGTAGGAATTCATATGCATTCTCATCATCGCTAGGTTTTATGAATTTAATAAAATTATTTCGCCATTTAACAAATACCTCTGAATTTATGTGGCTGCTCTCAGTAATTTAAAATAAGCTGCTAGCAAAGCAACCATTCTTTAAGCTGTATGCACACATTGTTTGTTAAAAATGAACACGAAAGGAACCTATAGCATAACAACATCAGACCAATGTGCTAATTCCTATGTATCTATCGGGTTGCCGTAAAACTGATTGTGTTTGTTTGGGTGCCAAAATTTTTGCCAATTTTTTGTACCATTGAAGAGCTTTATTTGTCAACATTAAAGATGTACATATGTATATCAAAAGCATTAATACAATTTTCATTAATCAGTTTCTCCAGCGAGACAGAGAAGTCATATATGCTTGCCTTATTAAATATTTAAAACGTGCTCTCAATGTATTCTCGGGTTATTGGAGATATAAATTGCGATGTATTGACTATAATGAGTAATACCATTTTATTCCTGGCATTTACATTTTATTATTACAAAGATTATGTAGACCTAAATTGGTTTACCCTAATATTATCAGCGAATGTTCAAACATTAGTTTAGTACAAAAGATTCCGGAAAAGGCTATACGAGCGTCATGGACTTGCCGACGCATTTTTGGAAAACCTTTGGGGTTGAAGCCTAAGGTCATCATCTGGACTTGCTTGGCTATAGTCAAACGCATGGTCGCAGGCTTGAATGAAACACAGTCTTCAAATCAAGTGGCTTAGTAGGCCACATAAAAATCCTATAAGAATTAAGAGAGTTGACTGTAGTAAAAGACGACAATTACACCAAAGTTCAACTTCGACACATAGTCTGAAGTGATAATTCAAAACCGCCAAATGTGTGAGTCACGCAGACCCCAACTACAGAGCCCGCCTATATTCCGGTATACGGATGTGGTACGGAGTGGAAATAAGTATCTATAGGCTAAGAGCAATGAAGGAATATCTGGAAAGACGCTACCGGGGCATACGTATGTATATACTGACTACTAGAATGCTCACCCTCAAAGCTCTGACCCAAAAAACACAGTAACACATTACAGCTCACGTTCAATACGTAGTGGGAGACTGAACAAAAAATCTCGCATTAGATCAACACTCCAAAACTAAGACAGTCAAAAAAGTTTATAACTTTTTCAGCCACTAAGGTGAAATCCTTGCTGGACAAAGTGGATGATGATAGATGCCGATTCTACTCGGAATATAAGGAAACAACAGAACACATGATGTGCGACTACGTAGCGGTGACCGGACAGCTATTACCACCTCGAACAAGTGCACTTGAAACCGACTGATGTTAGAGGCATAGTGCCCTAGAAGATTTTAAACTACTTTAAAAGACTCATAATAGATTTTAGAGGTTGAAGGAAAAGGCAGTTCCTTAAAGTATATATGCAACTAATTTCAAAATATATCCTACTTCCTTGGAAAGATCTCATACAAGGCTGTTTTTTTAATTGTGACTTTTTACTCTAACACCCTTTATATTTTCTATTGGCATATTTTCCTAGATTACATTTAAAAATATTTATCGAAAATTTGTTATATATCAAAAATTTACAGAAGGATGTCGACTTGAATATTCCCACTTGTAGATACGGTACGTATGTACAATTATGGCTACTGTACCCTGAATATTTCATTGCAACTTCAAGTAGTGTTAGACCCTTTTATTGAGATCATTACTTTACAATTAAATTAATATAAAATAGTATTCTTAAAAAGAACAAAACCTATTTTCTCAGTTCAAATTTTCAGGGCTATAATTAGCTATAATATAAAAATATAAAAAATATAATATAAAATAATAATATAAAAAACAATCTTTCGATTTATGATTGCGATTTGTGAAATGGCTAATGCTATAACTTTTTACAAAAAGAACTGATTTATTCAAGTGGTTATTGAGTGCATACCATAATAAACTTGAACATATAGCTTCACATACCCGAGAGCATGTGTAACAGGTATCAAATGATTCGATGCAAATAACAGTAATATCAAGAAAAGCAAGTTCATAATATATAGAACATATCTTAAAGCATCAGCAACGCATAAGATTAGAAATTAGGCAAGATGTCAAGGAAGATTTTCGGCGAGAAAAGTATCAGAGAAATATGGAAGAAAAAACAAGAATTTAAGGCATCTATACACAGATAAATAAGTTTTATCCGAAAAAGTAATTCTTAAAAAATGTAAATGTTATTCTAAATAAGTTTGAGTAGGTACCCTTCTTTACTTTCTGAACAAGAATGTTGTTAGCGAAAGGGTATCGTTTCTGTTCTAAGATGTAGAACGGCTATTCTGAAAGCTTTAGCCGAGCGAAATGGATTATTCATTCTTATTTACCGAGAGAATACCAAACGTGTTGAAAAGTATTATAATTAACTTTTAACTTAACTGATTTATTTTTTATATTAAATATTTTTTGCACATGTACGCAGTTTATTTTATTTAAGAATTCTTGTTTAACGCTAATATTATAGTACCGTTTCAAATATAGAACAACATGAAACAACATATATGTACGTATATAGAAATATTAAGTAATTATAAGTTATAATTAAGAAAACGATTGCCATTTTATCAGATCTTGGTATTAGTACTAAAACTACAGTAAAGGCTCTATACTCTGCATGCAAAGATACACTCCGTGTTATATACATATGTATTTTGAACTGAACTTTTTCGTACATTGTCTAGAAACAGAGGTCTCAAATTCAGTAAATATATGTATACAGTTACTCCACTACAACCTCCTAGCGGGGAACATTAATATTACAGCATGGACTGCACCTCATGGTATGGAGTCTTTATTGTAGTACTATACTGAAATAATATTCATATTAGTAGTAGTTAACCTACTTTTAGTGAGCGCGATGAATTTTTTATTTTCCTCGCTACTGGTTATTTTGATTAAGCGAAGTAAAAGGGTGTATTCGAACACATTGACTGTGTGCTATTAGTTGCATGTCTGAATTTGTAAATTCACATCCTGGTTTGATTTATGGAACGCCATTTTATTTGCAAATTTTTGATATAGGTTGATATAAGAGCAAAACTGATTTGATGGTTTTGCTTTGTATTGTAATTTTATGTTTGCTTTTGTTTTGTTACAAACGGGAAGAGTCAGTCTCACCAGTTATAATAAACGCAGTTTGTACTGCCTATATAACTTAATAAAAAAAATTATAAAAATATAAAGAAAAAGAGATTATTCATGTTTTAAATAGGTAATACACCTGTTGACGACAAATAAGTATGTATGTAGCAGTGTTTGTTTTATTTTGAAACAAACAGTTACAAACAAACAGTCTAGTTACAGATTTTGAAACATCAAGTTACAGTGGAAAAATAAAGAACAATGATTTACATTTGACTAAGCTTTTGTACTGTGAATTGCAAAGCAAATCCAAAGTGTTACAATCATAAAGAAACCAATACAACTAGTTTCTCTAATAAAAATCTAATTTTTGCATCAATAATAATGATAATATTTATTTTCGTAGAATCGGTAGTACAATTATAAAGGTAGAGTAAAGTTGAGACACTACAACAAATCAATAAAGGTGACAAAATTATAGATTATTACAATATTCACCCAAATTGTGTCGTTTTATATTACAAAGAAAATCATATAACTTAAAAACTTAAGTTATTACCTGTCGTTCAAACAGTACAGACGTGTATATATTGCGTGCGCAGACAATAATTCAGTATTATAATAAGCGGTAGGCGGGTATTAGTACTCTGCCGAAATGGCTTCACGTTGTGCGAAATGTGAAATAGACTTAAGAAGTAGAGATAGATATGTACAATGTAACGGTTTTTGTGGGAATTTTTTTCACCAAGGTTGCGCTGGTTTGTCGGATATAGTATTTAAAGTAATTACTGAGAAGAATAACGTTTTTTGGTCTTGTGATACGTGCGGTATTGGGAAAGGATGTTCTCTTAGAAAAGTACTCACAAGTTTTGAAAATGCATTCAATCAATTATCCTTGGAAATAAAAAATCAAAATAGCAAATCAGAGACTGATGTGAAACTAACGTATGCGGACAAACTAAAAAAATCGGAACCCGTATTAGTGATTAAGCCGAAAGTGGAAGGTCAGTCAAGTACTACAAAAAAAAATGAACTGAGAAGGTTAGTTGACCCAACTGAGATAGAAATATCAGGATTAAAAAGTGCAATGGAGGAATTGTAATTGAATGTAAAAATACACAGGCAATATCCAAACTAAAAGAGGAGGCGCAATCAAAGTTAGGTGAAAGTTACAACATTAATGAACCACGAAAATGGAGACCGTGTATTAAGATAATAGGAATGAGAGAAAAGCGAAATATCGTGGAAATAGAGGAGAAGTTAAAGGCACAAAACAAGTTACTGAATACTAAAGATTCGTATATAAAAGTTTTACATTTAGCAGAGATGAAAGCAATCCAAAATCGACCCGTTAGATATTTTGCATATGTCGAAGTTGATGCAAAATCGTATAGCATATTAATGGAGGAGAGGGAAGTAAGAATTGGATGGGATGTCTGTAAAGTATTTGATGGTATTACTGTAACAAGATGTTTTAAATGCTGCGGTTACAACCACAAAGCTAGTGTTTGCAAAAAGGAGACGAGGTGTCCAAGATGTGCAGGATCACACTCTATCAGGGAATGTAAAGCTACCGAAAGTAACTTAAAATGTATAAACTGTGAGGAAGCGGTACGTAAATTGAATTTGAGAATTAAGATAAACCATGCAGCCTGGGACTCTGAATGTTCTGTTTTTAAGCGAAAATTAGAGATAGAAAAAAGTAAGGTACATTTTTTAGAATAAATAATGGAGCGTGCAATCAAATTTTGTATGTTAATGCTCAGAGTTTAATTGCCAATTTTGAACTTGTACAAATGGCTATTAATATATGTATTTTTTGACCTTTGTGTACTTATCTTTTAATTCCTGATTTATTCCCACTTAGAGGTCAATAAAACAATAAATAATTAAATACCAATTTATTCCATAACATACCTCTAAGTGGGAATAAATCAGGAATTAAATGATACAAATGGCTATTGAAAACTATAGTCCCGCAATAGTTATGTTATCCGAAACTCATGTCACAGAGGAAATTCTTGAATCTGAAATTTCGATAAAAGGTTACAATATTATTAGATGTAACTCTTGCAGCAGGTATACGGGAGGTGTTATAATCTATGTTAAGTTAGGAGTACGATATACTGAAATTACTAATGTAGCGTTTAGAAATAATGCATGGCTATTAGGTATTAATGTATCTTCTGGTTTTACAAAAGGTTTTTATGGGGTATTGTATCATAGTCCGAATGCAAGCGATGCTGAATTTTTAACATTCTTTGAAACCTGGTGTGATGTAAACTTAGATAATAGAGGTGTCTTTACTATTGTGAGGGACTTCAATATTGACATGTCCAAAGATACATTATATAGTAAAAGATTAAAGAACATCATTGTTGGTAATGGAATGAAACAAATTGTTGATAGTTACACTAGAATAACGAAACATTCTAAAACAATGATTGACCTAGTTTTAACAAATGCAACGAATGCTAATGTTGATATTTGTGATTACGTAGTTAGCGATCATGAAACATTGAAAATAAATTTCACGAATAATTTACGCGTAGAACGTAAACAACAAAAAATTGTAATAGATAGGAGAGGTTATAATAGCTTCGATTACAGAAATAGACTTATGCAATACAATTGGAAAGAGTTTAGTGAACTTGATTTGCATGCGCGAACTGAACTATTAATGATGAAAATGCAATGTCATTACAATGAAGCTATTAATAGGAAAATAATTAATGTAGGTCATAATAATCCGTGGTATTCAAATGAATTACATATAATCCAACAAGAACGGGATTCCTTGTATAAAATTGCAAAACTTACAAATAATAACAATGACTGGGAAAATTATAAAAGCAGTAAGAATTACTACAATAAACTAATAAAGTTTAACAAAAATAGGTATTTCGAAAATAAAATCAATGCAACCAGGGGTAATTCAAAAGCAATGTGGACAAACCTTAAAGAATTAATTAATAGTAACAATAGTAGAAGGCCTGAAAGTGTTGAGTTTCCTTCTGGAAGAGAGTCGCAAAACGTATGTATAGCAGAACAATTTAATAATTACTTCATTGATAGTATCGCTGAAATACATAACAGCATTGATGTTGCTCCAGATAATCTGGATTTTAATATGGTTGATACTGGAAACCAAATCCTACTTAACAAATTTGAACCACTGACATTATCTGCATTGAAACGTGTAGTTACTTCTATGCAAAAGAAATCCAGTACTGATGGTATTGATCCCACTATTGTTGGAGATGCTTTCCCTGTTATCGATGAAACATTGCTGCATATAATTAATGAGTCCTTTACAACGGGGGTCGTTCCGAGAATTTGGAAGACATCTACGGTTATTCCTATACCGAAGGTGAATAATGCTAGGAAGTGTGATAATTTCCGACCTATTAATATGATGCCCTCTATGGAAAAGATCATTGAACAGGCTGCTAAGGAACAACTGGAGGAATTTATCGAAAGAAATAAAATTCTAGCAGACTATCAGTTCGGATTTAGGAAAGGCCATTCATGTGAAACATCATTGAATTTAGGACTTGCAAATTGGAAGGAAGAAATAGAAAATAATAATAAAGTAGTATCAGTTTTTCTTGATCTCAAAAGAGCCTTTGAAACTATTGATCGAAATCGATTAATAAGAAAACTTCACAACTACGGAATACGAGGGGTAGCCCTTAAATGGTTAGAAGACTATTTAACCGGAAGATCGCAAGTAACTAAATACGAAGATGGAATATCAGAACTCAGAGAAATTTCTCTGGGGGTCCCGCAGGGTACGATTTTGGGTCCACTATTGTTTATTTTGTATATTAACGACCTGGGTACGGTTTCACAGGATTGCAATATCAACCTTTTTGCGGATGATACACTCGTGAGTGTGTATGATAGTGATTTTGAGAGGGCTATCAGGAAAATGAATCATGAACTCAAAAATATTTCAAAATGGCTGAAAATGAATAAACTTAAGCTCAATACTTCAAAGACTAAAGCTATGGTAATTGGGACTAGGGTTAGTGATATGACTAGTGTGATAAATTGTGGTATTTCTATTGATGACGTACCTATCGACTTTGTGAAAGAGATTAAATACTTAGGGGTAGTAATAGATAATAGTCTATCATTCAAGAGTCATGTAGATTTCATAGTTAAGAAAGTAGCTAAGAAAATTAGTTTTTTAAGTAGGATTAGCACTAAGTTGAGTACATGGACAAGAATATTAGTGTATAAGACAATCATTGCCCCCCACTTCGAATTACTGTGTCAATTTTACTACTAATTGGTGAAGGTGAGATGTATAAATTACAAAAATTACAAAATAGGGCAATGAGAATAATTTTAGGATGTAGTAGATATACAAGAGTTACACTTATGTTAGATATGTTGCAGTGGCTTAGTATAAGACAAAGAGTTTATCTTAACAGTTTAGTTTTAATTTATAAAATAGTAAAAAATAAACTTCCTGAATACATGAGTAGATTTATTGCATATAATAGTGATATTCATATATATAAAACTAGAAATGTAAATAACTTTAGATTACCGTTAAATAGAAAGTCTTGCTCACAAAATAGTTTGTTTTATAAGGGATTGAAATTGTACAACGAAATGCCAGATAAGGCTAAGCAGGCGGGTAATAACATTAGTATATTTAAGAAGTTTGCTAGTATTTATGTTAAGAGTATATGTAAAAATTAAGTTAATGTATTATGTATGTACTATTTGTATGTAAATCATCCTAAGGATGAATAAAGTTTATTATTATTATGTTTCATTACACTATAATTTTCCGACCTTTCTATTTCTGGTAGTAATCCATTAAATTAGTTCGTACATGAGTATGAATAGTGTCCGTTTTGATATGAAGATAATTTATTGCGTGGAAGTACATATGTTACAGCATATCTAGTTCTAAGGACTAATTATGCCTCCATGTAAATTTTATACATTAATAGCATGTAGCTGTTAACAATTTCTCCTTTTTAAATATCCTCCTGTAGCTAGAATGCATTTGATAGATAATACGGAGACCGCCCATCCCCCCAGAGATGTAGCGTAAATTTGTCGTATGCCTCAAAAAAACCCAGAAATATAATGCCATATCGAAGTAAACCGTGAAAATTTTAAAAATAAAATAACATTGCTTCTTTTTAATGTGCGGGTGCTTACTTGCAGTGACTCCGTAAGCTGTATCGTTTGTATGGCTATTACTGAAACTCTCTTGGTGTAGTTTTTGTGTGTGTAAATTGGGCGAGAGGTAATAATCCGTGTTCCTAACTTTGCAATTAAGTTAGGGAGCCAAGTCCGGTATTAATCGCTTTGTCCACTGAGCATTTGTCTCATTTTCCTCCCATCTCTTCTGTCATTTCTCTACTGTGATACTCCTAGCCGTGGCCCTGTAGTTAGCTTCGCCATTTTCATACCTGTATTTTCTTTCCTGTGCTAGAAGCTCTATTGGAAGGGTCCCGGTGATCACTTGCAGTACCGCCGATAATGTAGTACGAAAAGCCTCTTTCTCTGCACCATCTATGCGATATTGCAATAAACTTTTTCTAGCACTGGTTGTCATACCGGCGCTCCATAGAGTATGATACAATGTACCACTTCCGTTAGCATTTTACGTTTTACGCTATCTGGCCCATCTATGTTAGGCATTATCCGAAATAATTTCGGTGCCCTGTCTTCTGCCTTCTTTACAGCATACTTGATAAGTTCTTCGAAATAGAGACGCTGGTCGAAAATGATTCCTAAATATTTCCCTTTGAAGAGAATTGCTTCCGATTTTGTTGGTGCGAGTTCCACTTTGTGCTCTAATAGTCAGTTATTCAATTTCTCTAGGGCTTCGTTACCGTTATCCATTAGATCGTATTCGTTATTGGCAGTAGTTATTAAAGCTAGATAATCCGCGTATAGTGGTACCAGCAGGCAGTTCCGCTTGGCAAATTTCATCGAAAAGGATGTTCCATAATACAGGATCGAGAAGGGAGCCCTGGGATACTCCTGCTTCAATTCGAACCTACTTCCCCTCTTCTACTTGTAGCTGTCTGTCATATAAATAAACATTATCCACGTTAACTAGGTATTTAGCTACACCTCTTCACTCGAGTTTTTCAATAATAAGATTCCAGTTTGCAAAATTAAACGCATGACGTACATCTAGAATTATATTAGCGTACACCACCTTTCTTGACAATTGCGTACTATGCTTCTCACTTTTGCAGTTGCATTTATCGTAGATCTTCCTTTCCTAAAACCAAACTGATTATCGGATAAACCGCTATAAGAGCCATTAGTGCGAGGAAGTCCAGTTACTCCTGTAGTATAAGAGAAATGAGAAAATGTTATTAAGATAAAAGTTTAGGCGCATGGGGGGCTATAACCCAAAAATATTTTTAAGTTAAGGAAAGAAATTCTTGGTAATGCGGCTAGTAGTGAAAATGATAATTAAACATAATTAATAATCACTGTCATTCATCACCATACAGCGACGCGTTTCGATTTTATAAATCTCATCAGGCTGTCTTTGTGAGAATGACAGTAATTTGTGAAAACTCATATATATATCAAACATCGTGTATTAAGTATATATGAGAGATTAATTTTACAAATATTGACCTATGTTGAATTGACTATTGTCTATCTACTTTTATTTCTACAAAGCCAGTAATTATTTATTACATTGACCTGTAGCTGTAGAATTAGCGACATCAGACATGGCTTTGTAGAAATAAAAGTAGATAGACAATAGTCAATTCAACATAAGTCAATATTTGTAAAATTAATCGATTTATAAAATCGAAACGCGTCGCTGTATGGTGATGAATGACAGTGATTATTAATTATGTTTAATTATCATTTTCACTACTAGCCGCATTACCAAGAATTTCTTTCCTTAATTTGATATATGCACGGCTAAGATGTAACATTCTTTGAATATTTTTAACTATACATGGTGACAAATAAAGACAGGGTAAACTAAACTTGTTTTATTTTGAATGGAACCTCCTGTATATTTTTACTGTTTACGATTCTTCTAGGTATTACCTTTATTATAATATAGGGTTTTGCTATGTTTTCAGTTTATTTGAGAAGATATGGGAAGCTTTACATGAATTTAATAACAAAGTCGGCGCCTCCTACCGTACTACGACTTCCACATAAAATAACTCATTTGCGCTAGAAACATTTTTAATGTGATCTTCTTTCATCAGTAATTATTTATTTATCGGCGTATTAAATATTTATATACAGAGCGAGTCATAACTTGGAATGTTTATTTTCTCACGTATTTCAAATGGAACACCCTGTATTTTAAACTTCTCTCTTCACAAACTTTATTCTTTATTAGACATTCCCTATAACTAAATGCGCTAGTTTTTGAGTTATTCGCGGTTCTATAAGTCGAAAACATTACTTTATGTAAAATGGGTTTGATTTTGATTAGTTGAACAGCAATATTAGACGAAAACTGCCGCTTAGCTGGGAAAATGCAATTCTATACCTAAATCGCTAAAATTATCATTATCTGCCGCAAAGTTGAGTGAAAAAACAGTATTAGCTATGATTGACCTGTATGACTATGGTTGACCTGTGTGAAATTTATTTTAGAATTACGTTGCTAAAATGGGAAAATGACATAAAATAGTAAACACAAAGTGGTAATAAGATAACATGTAATTATGAAACTTGAAAAAACAAAAAAAGTAAAGTAGGAACGAATTACATAATTTAAAATTGATAATACTTTACTTTGTTAAACCACTTTATTTTCAACCTCATAGGGGTCAAGTAATGACTTTAGTTTTGAGAATGACCCAAGAAGGTTGAAACTGCAGTAAACAATATGAAATAAAGTGGTTTAACAAAGTAAAGTATTTTTTATTTTATATTACAAAATGTACCACAAGGTAACGGCTAAAACCATCGATTAATTACATACATATTTTTTGTGTATTTATTTTTATGGTCTTTCTATGGTCGTCATCAGTCAGCTCTTTATGCCGTTGCGCATAGATGCATTTTATCCTTCTGTTTAAACGGTATTGGTTCATTTAGATTTTTCATAATTCATAGTTTCAGTCCGACAAAGCCGTTGCAAGACAATTTCAAAAGCTGTTCTTGGTTGTCGTGTACTAGAGAATTGCTGATGATAAAGTCTTCTTGCGAGCAAAATATTCTTATTACTTCCTCCCAACACAAAAACCACATCAATCTATACATATTTCTAAACAGCAATAAATTATTCTGTTATATCAAAACTTCAAGCTCGTTAATATCATCAATATCAATATTCTAATTCAATTCTGTCTCAGATAATACTTGAAAATCTTAACTTCTAATTGTTTTGCTACTATTTCCATTGTAAGCAAACTGCAATCGTAGTACTATAGGTACTTTTCTTAGCTCAGCATCACGGTGAATCAATTGAAATCAAACGCGTTTTTATTTCAAATCATGTGTTCGTTATAGAAACGCAAACTCAAAAACTAGCGCATTTAGCTATTGGGAATGTTTAATATATAATAAAGTTCGTGAAGAGAGGAGTTTACTCCAATAATAAAATACAGGGTGTTCTATTTAAAATAAAGTAAGTTTAGTTTACCCTGTCTTTATTTGACACCCTGTATAATTAAAAATTTTGTTATGTTATAGCTCCCATGCGCTTCAACTTTTATCTTAATAACATTGTCTCATTTCTCTTATAATACAGGAGTAATCGAACTTACTTGCACTAATGCCCCATCCTGTATATTTAACAATAAATAAACTTTCGAAAATGTTTATATGCCTTTTACACTAGATGGTAATGCCTGATTTCGTAAGACGTCTGAATAAGTATGTGGAATTATAGAAATTTCCCTCGTATTTATACGTTTATACGGCAGGTACTTCCCCTACATATCCAACTGTTGTGATAATAATGTCTCTATTATTTCTTTGCGTTCAAAAATATAATTCTAGGCAATTCCCAACTCATACCGTTGCTAAATGTTTACAAGGAAACTACAAAATTAGATGGAACTATGGAAATTTCGCTGAGTGTGTATACAACAACATTTTAAAGGATATGTGTTTTATCAAAAGTACTTTCAAACGTAACTAACATAACTTAAACTGTCACAGTCAGCAAAGCTTTATCTATAGTCCTTTATCAAAAATATACATTTAAACTAGATAAAACCAATATTGGATTAATCGTGAGCAAACCAATTAATTAATTTAGACTTGTACTGCATCAATTGAGGTCACAACAAAAACATTTTTCTGTCTGATGGCGCAGTCATAATAGCCGGGAGTAATGTACAGTGCAAACGGTAATTGAAAATGTTTACATTATAGTATAGCTTTCAAGACGTACACGTAACAAATGAACTTTTCCATTTACAATAGCCGACATGGTAATATTTACCCGCAATATTAAAAATTTATTTGTTTGTATCGCGGTTCGACAACCTTTTTCAGATCCATTCATTGGTCATCGACATGTGTATGTCAATATGTATGGTTAAGTGAACGATAAAGCTCATTCGGAAATATGTATATAATTCAGAATAACAGTTTATGCATGTGATAACAATGTCGCTGAGTTAGGACATGGGTAGTATAAATCGAATACCTATCGTTTGTTATGTCTTTGCATATTCTTACGTGTAGAATTTATGGACTACAGCAAAATATAGATTCTGTAAAATTAATTAACGACAGATTAATTTTCAACGTTTAGTAGGAAAAACTTATTTGCGCTAATGATGACGTATATGAGCAAAATGTATCAGTCCTTATCGAAGATTTGCCAATTATATTTTACCGCATAATTTCTGAAAGTGTAAAAATAGCTTCCAATACATAAATTAGATACATCATTGTTATTCTATTTCCGAATTCAAAACAGATAATAAATTAATACAGTTTCTTTACAAGCAATTTTTGCAGTAATGAGTTTCACAAAAATTATATACTAACCTTCTCAGATTTAATTGGCGAGTACTTGTTGAATATATTATGATTATTTCCGTCACTATATTTAAAGATAGTTTATGTTAATCCATAATTACTTATAACGTTGACATTGTACGTAATAACAAAATGTTAACATATTTAGATACAAGCACTGCTGTTAACTAGATTTACATGATAAAACCAAACCTGAAATGTGCGTGTTAAATAGTTTTGTCTGTCGATATTATGGAAATTTTTGGACTCAATTGAAAAAATGTAATTTGTGGTGGTATCGATTGGTTTGCTCAAACAAAACGCACATGTAAACTTGAGAGTTATCCAATAAATTATTATTTGTATTATCTTTAACTGGAAATACATATTACTTTAAATATGAATTCAATTAATTCATACACCAACTGATACATATGTATATCTGTATTCATTATAAAAGAATGTAAATTGATTAGTAACAGTCCTGGTCATTAATATGACTTATCTTGACAGCCCTCCCAATTATAACATAGTACATTGAGTGATTATGTCCGACTAAAATATTGAAATGGCATTCTTCCAATATGTACCTACATGTATTGAGGTCGCTTTGATATAAAAGAAAAGCGAAAAGCTACTGTTTTCTTCGACAAATGAACGTTCTAATATATCATTCTAAAAATACCGGAATATCGCCTTGACATTTGCACAACTAGTGCCATATATTTCAGCAAAATATATGGTGGAGTTGGAACTGGACTGCATGAAAATTCATAAGTTGTTTATAACTACTCCATTGTGACCATTTCATTTATGAGTATCTGCGGTAAAGTTTATTTTCAAGAAAGGTCCTGGCTGACTATACATAAAATCAAACTAATATTTTTAGTTGTTTAATGGTATCCAATGTTCCAATGCTTATTTTTGTTCTTGTAAAACCACCAATTAATAACTTCAATCGTTTACGACCAGCGGCATCGATTAATTGCAAATGAAAGTATTTTGAATAATTGATTACTTGTACTTCCTCTTTGATTTAATTTACATTACATTTTAGTAAATTCAGTAATTCATGTTATTTTAATATAATTTTTTAGTCTCAGGATTCAAACTATGCAGCAACTATTTTTCTCAAGATACAATGCATAATCAACTGCAATATTATGCTTATTTATAATTAAATTTCTTACATACAAAAGTGCATTGGGGCTGGTGAGCGCCAATTCGAACATCTAATTCGATAGCCGTCTGCCTTCTTCCACTGTTTACCTTATGTAAACAATTTGTAGCAACTATTAACATTTATTTTCTACTTTTACATTTAAAAAACAAATAAAAAACATTAGCTACATTGACTTTTATTATGTCCTCATTTTTTCGAAATATCTCGATTAATAATAACGGGTCGATGGCCGCAGTGGTTAGGTGGCTGACTATTGTCGTGAGAGGACGATAGGCGCCGGGGTTCAATTCTCTGGAGGGACGGTGACATTTTTTCAGAGAGTTTAATCCCGGATCGACTTGCCATTCGCTGTTGGGAGCAAAGTGATTAACAGCGCGGCATCATAAAAGGCGATATGATGCTGTCACAAAGCCATTTAAACACAACTTACACACACTAAACTACACCGCAAGAGTTGCAGTGATAGCCAGACAAGCGATACAGTTTACGGAGTCACTGCAACTAAGCACCCACCACATTAAAAAAAAAATTAATTTGAGGTCATATGTGGTTTACTATTTTTCTATTCACCCTTTATCGCTCTTTTAGTATTTGATTAAAAAAATACAATATGCTATTTAAAAAAAAAGAGTTGACCTTGGTATGACCTTTGTGTATTACTTTATAGTGACAACAGTAGCGCCATGGGATGAGCCCCTTCATATAGTTAAACTTTTGTCTAATACCTTTCTTCATAACACCCTGTGTAATTCTAGTCTAGGTATTCTTTTATAAACGCTGCCACTTGTTTAATCAAATATATTGCACTTGTTTTAAAAAACTTACTTGTTTAATTAATTATTTAACTGTATTAAAACAACTTTTGTTTAATTGGGCGCTTTTTGATGAGGTGACAGTTTCAAATGATTTGGATTGTGACTTGTAAACTTTTCTCTTGAAAAGGAACTTATTTTTGTTCATTATATTACTATTATTGTACTTACAATTTAGGTTGTACCTAACATTTATTATGTTGTTCGTTGACTTGTTAAACTAGGCAGATACAAAACAGTAATCTTAGTTTTAAGAATTATTTGATGCAAATGAAACAAAACGTTAATTGTTGAGGTAATGAACATTCAAAAAAAGGAATTACTGAAACTTAAATAATTCAATAAAACTGAATATATCAACAAGAGAGAAGGTGAACAATCTAATATGTATGATTTACAAAAAAAAGTGTTTTGAGTAACTTCACTGCATATAGTCTATGAAAGTTTTAATATGTCCTTTACAAGCAAGTCATTAGTAATAAAGCTACATTGATACAATCGTTTGTTAATCGTTAATCGAGGACATCGACACACTTAACCAAAAATGAATGCCGAATTGTTATAAATTTTAATTCATTTCTGATAAATTCCAAACAATGTATAAGCGACAAAGAATGAAATACCATAAAATGAGCATGAATTGGATGTTTTTTTTGGAGATTATGTATAGCATTTTTCAATCTGATCGAAGTAATAATCATGAATTTCAGGACAATAAATTACGTCGTGATTTACAATAATGATCATGTTTTTGCAGATAATCTTATCGACAAGTTTAGTATATTGTCTTGTATAGTATGCGAAAAGAATACAAATTTCGGCATTAGCTAGTATTTCTATTAATTACAATAGAAATACTTAGTATAATAATAAGTGTATTCTTTACCATTGCTTTAGACACAACTACTGTCCTTTCCATTGTTACTTAGCAATACTATACTTACTTCTATTTGAAATAGCAAAAATTGTGGTTTCATTCTTTTACACTGAGACTGAAATTAATTTATTCTTAACATTTAAATTTTGTGCTCCAAAAATAGCAATAGACATGAGTCTTCTTAGCATTTGCCAAAGTTGGGTTACAATAGTGGATACTTGATGATCTCTCTTCGTACTTCGACATCAATGAATATATTAAATTGGATACCTAAGTGATTCTAATAAGTTGTTAACAAAACGTTTTACTAAATTATATGGTTTTATATTTAATTACCGGTCAAATCGGGAAAAAGTTACAGATTAAGAAAGAAATTTGATCTAGTCGTTTTAGTGTTTAAGTTATCTTCGAAAATCAACAAAATCGAAATTTCCGGTTTGGACTATAGATTGTTTATTATAAATAATTTTGAAATTATTTCGAAACATTCTTATAGACGTTATTATGAAGTAAACCATAGTATTATTAAAATTTTTACGTTTAGTTTCGTTTATGCAGAGTAATCTTCAGATTTGTTTTTTCCTTGGTCCTTTACATTTTGTAATACATTTGCTCTTTTACATAGGTCTTACATGTGTTATGCAGCAAAATAAGAGAAAAAATCAAATACACTGCTTTTTTTATATATCTCCTTCAAAGTGGGCCAAATTCATTCATAATCTTTTTATAATGGTTCCACATTCTTGATATATCAGTTTTATAAATTTTATATTTATGACTTTCCCATAGAAATTAATATAACGGCGACAAATCTGCAGATGTACTCGATATTCTACGACTTGATGACTGCGTATGCATTGATTTCTAAAGTATGGATTTAAAAATTCACGTACTGAAACTGTATGATAGAGATGTGCTCCATCTTGTTCATCACAATTATGCTAAGTGTACTCTTCGTTTATTATAACTTCCAAAATAAAGGACCAAGAATGGAACCACTACACACCACTCTAGACCAAACATTCGATTGCAATCGTCTTTGACTTCTAACATTCCAAAATATTTACATCACATATTTTTTAAATGAGACACCTCGATAATTTTGTAATTGTTAATTGAAAAGTTATTGTATATAATACAATTATTTTATCGTCGTTTGCGAATTACTATTACTGTTAAAAGTAAAACCAATATTTAAGTATGTTGTTATGCACATTTATAGTATACTGTACATTAACGTTAATTGCGTAGTTATTTGCAGAACGCAGAAAACGTGTTTATGCAAATGCACGTGGCATGATATGGCGACACCCTTGTTTGTATTTTCTTAGGTTAAAATTCTCCTGTATTAAAAAGTAATTAGTAAAAAAAATATTACTTACCCTACTTTGAATATCGATTAAAATCCTTTCACTCAGTTCTCCAATTGCTTCATATCCATTCTTGTCCGCTACAACATCACTACCGGAACTAGAACAAGTTAAGCACTCTCCAGTATCTCTTGTAGGAATTGGGGAGTCTTCAATCCTCGTGTGATGTCTACCAGCACTTCCATTATTATACACATGAAAACTATTATAATTGTTAATAAACACTAATTGATTGTTTGTAGTCTTGCTTGTTGCTTTATCTGCCACGTCTGCTGTTCGTACTCTACGATCTTCATGTACTTCAGTTGATTGTGTGGGTTTGGTCAAAAGGACATCATCTGCTGTAGTAAGACGCCGATAACTAGATGATTCTTGATCTACTTTAGCGCTTTGTTTTCTTTCTGGACTTCTCGTTAAGTTGTGAAACACCTCAATTTCATTATGGACTGGTTTTGGACTATATAATTCAATATCCCGACTGTTTCTTCTCTGAGGAACAGTTTTCATAGGTTTCAACTTATTTTTGTCAGAATTTAGAAGCGCTTGGGATTTCTGTTTGGAATGAAATTCGATTGCTAACAGCTCCTTTTCAGAATTTTCATTTTTTACTTTACTTGCAACTTGTGTTGGAAGAGGTACAATTTCTTTAGGCTTAATTTGATCATCTTCTTTGTATTTACTTCCTGGTTTCTTTATTTCACCATTTTCGTGTTTTTCTGCACTCTTTTCGTTGGTCTTTTCTTTAGATGCAGTATTATTAGTTACTTTAATTTTAGTGTTTCCTGTTTTAAGGTTCCTCTGTTGATTAGCATTTCTTGTTGGTATTCTAGACGTGCCTTTATTTTGCTCATGTGAATAATCTTGTGTGGGGACGTTTAAATTTGGCGATGACTTATACAATTTTGACGCTACTTTCTCTGTTTTAGGACTGCTGGGTTCGGACTGAGTAGCTTTATTCTTAGAAGAAACAGCAACGGGTATGTGACTTTTCTTAGTAATTGTTTTGGTTGTTTTCTTGTAATGGATTTCAATTATAGGATTTGTCCGTTGCGTATTTATTGACAAGGTTGGATCATCGTCACTTTGATGATTGCTATCGCTGTCTGGTGTACGCATTTTTACAATTTCTCCTCCAAATCGTACTCTTCGCGGAGTCCTTCTAACCACCTCATAGTCATCTTCGCTATCAGTTAGTACCTTAAAGGTTCTAATTCCTCTGAAAATATGACAAAAAATATGATATAAAATAGTGTAAGATTAAATAATTTGTATTTGTATAAGATGGTCCAAGACAATCTTGATCTAGATCTAGAAATAGAAGCAAATGGAATTGAAGATGTTGCTAAAATTAGTACTGCAATAAATAATACAATTAACAAGGAATACAATAGGATACTCTAGCTATGATGTCCTGATGGTTTTGGTCTAACAGTAACGAGTCTGTTATATATTTCTACTTAGGTTTGCAAATGAAGGTGAAATAGCCCGGGACTACTGTAGTGAAGTGCGTAAGTCATAGTTTTGAGTCCATTCGTGCATGTACCGAGAACCTGCAGAAATGTATCAGCAGGAATGTACGTACCCCCGTGAATTCAAGTTGTTGGACAGTCAAATACAACCAGTCATGCTGATGCTAGAGCTGTGGCTCTCATACCCCTCATCTACATACATTCAATGTCAAACGCATACAGTTAGGATTCTAATTAAAACTTTAAAATCATAGGCAATATTATAAGCTGCTATATGAATGCAACGCAAAGAGTATTTTATATACACAGACGTACATTTCATTCTGCATACTATATAAATAAATATACAGGATAACAACTTGAACTACGAAAGCCTATTGATAGGAGAAGGTAGTGGGAGGTATTAAAAGTATTCATTTTAGTATTGTCAACTATTTATATGACAGGAATGTCAGTGGTTATGTCAAATACTTTACCCAACCATCAAACTTTATCCTAATGGAATACACAATTAATGAAAAAGTGCAAATATAAAGTGGTTTCTTTAACACACGTTTATATTCAAAAACATATTATAGGTATCTAAATAAGCAACGATCAACGTTTTAATAACACTTGGGAGAAAGTTTGGTGGTTCCGTAAAGTAATTGACATAACCACTGACATTTCTGTCATATAAAAAGTTGACAATACTAAAAATGGATACATTTAATTTTAACTCCCACCACCCTCTCCTATCAATAGGCTTTCGTGATTCAAGTTGTTAATCTGTATACAGTATGCGCGCGTTCGACCCGCTGATAGATGCATTAGCAATGTGTGAGCGACTGCTAATGTGCATGTACGCAGGCGCAAGTCTGTTGCTATCTCAAATGCATTCTGTCGTGTTTGAGCACTTCGATCTGTTGATAGGATCTTCAATGTGTTAGAGCAGGCATAGGATTTTAATATGTTAGATAAAGAGATACAATGAATGCATTCGTCCAAGCAACCAGTACCGATATACGTTTCCTGTGTTAACTAAGGGACGTCTTTTCGCTGTTCTTTTTCATCTTACACTAAACGTATCAGCAGCTCGTGCGCGCGCACCCGGTATAAATGTGAAGATGTATGGAAATAAAAATTATTTTCGTACCAACTCAAATTAAATGCTCTTGTTTCCAAACCTTTTACTTTAGTATTAATTTAGAACTTCTTCATTATAATATACCCAACTTCTAATTATTTATTTTAAACCAATCTTTTATTTGAATATTTATTTCGTTGTGCATTAGAACTTTTGGTCATAGAAAAATGGAATAGCGTGGATAATTCTCTATCAGAATTTGTGAAAATTATGAGCCCTCAGAATACATCAGATGCAATACTATATAAGAACCATTATTAATCTAGAATTTTAACTGTACAAGTTTTCTAAGACATTGTCCCCGAAAAATAATAAAAAAGACTTGTCCAAAAAATGCATGAATTTAGTTTTACCAACAAATCGTACCAATCCATTAACTACCCTTGAACTTCATCACAAATATTGAGGCTGTGATTGAAGAAGATTACATATTATCATTGACGATGGCATGTTGATCATCACAATTGAACGCCAGTACTTTTAATAAACAACATTGAATTTGGAATATGAAAATTGTATTTAATAAATTCAATAACTTTTTTAATAGTTTTAGTTGAAATCACTATATTTTAAATCGCTACGAAAAAAGTGTTACAAAAGAACGTGATACGAAAAAAACAAAGCTACCTTTCGTCATTTGTTACTTGCGTTATCTAACTTTAGTTTTATAAGCTTGTTTATTTAATAAAAACATTGAATAATTTAATTTATATAAAACACATTAAATACCTTGTTGTTATATCTTCCTCGCTGTCACTCGTTTCGTTGGTACTGTTTTGCCTACTTTCTTCGTGAATCTTCATAGTTATAGCTGCACCAGCGTCTAATTTAATTTCAGTTTCCAAAATAACTCTATCTTCTACTGCGCTTGCGTGATTATCTATCTCGCAATCGGTAGTACCGGTTTCAATACTACTATTTACTAAATTCTGATTGTAGTCATTCCAAAAATGTTTATTGTCTGTTGCACAAAACATATCACCAACGGAAACATTCGGAGATGGTTCTGGTAGGTTATACAGGTCGCATAACATTTCAAAAGTTCTTCTTGATTTGTGTGAATTGATTACCTCTTCGAATTTTTTTGTTCCTATGATCCCTTTAATTCTTAACAATGTTCTTAAGATACTTTCTTGATGGATAGCTTTTTCGATTTTCTCCAGTAATACATCAACGATATATCTGATAACATCAGTTATAATTTTAGGATTAATTAAAAAGGGTGTTGCTATTATTATTCCCAATGTTATATTAGAATCTACTTTATTTTGTTGAGCATTCTCTATTCCTTTCGATATCAATTCTTTCAATATTGAATTTGGTTTATTACTATGATTTAAATAAGTTTTCAGTGCATCTACCGCAGCTTTTCTAACGGCCGGTCCGACATGTCCTAAATTCCGAACCAACTCGCTCAATATGCTCTCGACTTTGGTGTCAAGGCCTTCCTTATCAACTAATGGGATAAAGTCGACTAGAACTCGTAAAGCGTGCTGCCTGACTACCCACTCAGGGTTTCGTAGACGCTCGTTTACTGCTGCAAAGAAGGCGTCCAAGTCTAGGTCATCTGAAAGCGACAAATACAACAAAATAAGTGCAAATCATAGGCTTAGAAAAGCGAAATATGTTGTCGTGTAAGTTGACCCGCTTTGATTCTAACCGATAAAGTGCTAGTTATTAAAGTAGTCGTGAAAATAGTTTCGTTTCTTTAACTATAAGACTACATAAAAATTTATATATGTATTTATGCGTGACAAACTGCACATAAAGTGAAGAGGAAAGTTTGCTATATTTAGGTGATTTATTACTATGGATTACATATAGAAAACTTAATGATTCATGAGTTATAAGAACGAAACTAATATTTCAGTAACCTAGTACTTATTTCTACCTTTGTTATTATTACTGTTGCGGTTATACAGGGTGTAAGGAATTTGACTGCCAAAATTTTCCCAGCATATAGAGCAAGTTAATAGGATTAAAAAGTTTATTATGAAGTAGATGTTAAAATAAATAGTTTTCCAGAAAAACAAAAGCAAAGTTCCAAGTTTTAAATCGCGCTATCTTAGGCAGTTATAAGTATTTTAAAGTGTGAATTTTACAATGGACTCATCACGTAAATACAAAGCAAAAATTGTTATAGAAGTTTGTTCTACAATCTAACGTAGTAAGATTTATCACAACAAAATTCATTAAATTTCCAATTTTTCATTTTTGATTGATATTTGATATGGTTTGGCAAGTGCCTTTTTATTACCAAAATTGATTGAAATTATTACTTGGAAAGAGTGTGAATGTTAACTAATAGAAAAAAATACTGGATCTCTTTTTTGGGATTGCACAAATAACGTGTGCGGTATATAGTCACTGAAAATTATAAGAGAATATCGTCATTACTTTTTTAAACGGTATTGAGAGGCAAGGTACATATAAATCGAAGCAGATTCGATTGTTGCCCAATTATTATTATCCATGTATTCAGCGACAAAGACCCCCTTAAAGACTCCAATAGATTGATATGTGAACATCTTGAAAGTTCCCTATATGCATAGTTATAGGTAGGTACACTCAATGAAAATAAAATGGACAGTTACGACAAGAGTAAGACAGTATAGACATTGGGGCGGCGTGGTAATATCTAATATTTACTCGGTGCGGCGTATCATAATTGTTAATACAAGAAGAAGATCAAAACGAAAATTCTTTCGAAGCTTTGATAAAACATTTTGAAAGTATCTTCAGAATCAAATTTTCAACTAATTTAAAAAGCTAATTGAAGTTTACTAGATTTGATAATTTAGTTTCGTCGTCAGAGTTAACGAATCATAATCTAGAATATGAATAAATTCGCAAGCCACTTGGCGCAACTTGGACGAATTTGAATTAAAAATTATTTTTGGAATTTTTTCAAAAACAAAAGACTGTTTAGAATTTCTAACGAACATAGAAAGCTTTTGTTAAAATGGTCATGTGAGGCTCGAGATCTTCTGGTTTCTAGAAAGCATTCTCGGAAATTTCAATCCAGTGAAACGGAGGCCAGTGGTAAATCAAAGAGAATCAGAAAATCGTCCAATAAACTTAGAAGGACTATTGCATCAGAACAGGCTAAACAAGACCTAGCATAGGAGATTGACTATTCGGTTGATGAAAATTCAATCGAATCTTCCAGAGAATTGTGAAAATACTAAACATCGCGTCAAAAAGAAGTCGCCTTTGAAATACATAAAAAATTTCAACAAGAACTTCCTTGCGATCAATAGGAACGTACTCTAAAAGACGCTAAAAATATTATAATTAGGACGGATGGGACTTCAGCAGCATGTAGTAGCAGCAGTATGTAAATTTAAATACAAAAGAAAACCCGTTATGGCATAAAATGGATTCTTTCAAATTTTAATAAACACGTTAACAACTAAAAGAAGGAAGTACATTAAAAGGAGTAATCGAAATATGAAAACCAGAAAAAAGGACATTATAAAGACATACCATACGATTGCGTGAAGTTATCCACACTTTTCCAGCCACACTTCTATTGTAACGAAAGTTCGTATGAAGTAGTAATTCCAATACAACATATACGATCGTGGTTTTCTTATAAATTTTACAATAAATGTTCTACACCCCACAATATATTAACCGATTTCTCTCTGGCGGAAGCTATTTTACATATCTAACAACGAAATGTAATTGGCTCGTCGTTTGTGGCCTTCAGAATAAAGAAAAATCGAAAAACCGCGGATGGGGTAATTAAAACGTCGTGGTTCTCTTATTTATTCGAGTACCTAGACACCGACCATAGGTCATATTTTGGCATGATGGACTCGTACCATACCAATATCAAATTCATTTGGCTTGACCGTTTACGACCTTCAAAAAACTAATAAAAATCGAAGAACCGTGGATGGGTTAATTAAAATGTCGTGGTTCACTTATTTATTCGGGTGCCTCGACACCGACCATGCCGAAATATGATCTATGGTCGGTGTCGAGGCACCTCAACAAATAAGTGAACCACGACCTTTTAATTACCCCATCCACGGTTTTTCGATTTTTCTTTATTCTGAAGGCCACAAACGACGAGCCAATTACATTTTGTTGTTAGATATATAAAATAGTTTCCACCAGAGAGAATTCGGTTATATTGGAATTACTACTTCATTCGAACTTTCGTTACGATGGAAGTGTGGCTGGAAAAGTGTGGATAACTTGACGCAACAGATAAAAGTAGTGGAAAGTATGAGGCTGAAAGTGAAACTTTGAATGTAAATTTGGAAGAAGACTCGGGAGATGACAATGAACTATTTGGTACTACGAAAATTCATTCATAATAGCAGCATAAATACATATTATGCTGTATACTTTTATGATACATAGAACTCGAACGTTTTCCGGTTAATAGATGAGAAA
Source organism: Holotrichia oblita (assembly GCA_023690525.1). NCBI lineage: Eukaryota > Metazoa > Arthropoda > Insecta > Coleoptera > Scarabaeidae > Holotrichia > Holotrichia oblita. Next base: position 61,865,036 of record CM043018.1, read on the forward strand.
ATTTCGAAGGTGAAATTTTAATTCAATATATGGAAACCTTTAAATTGCGCCTAAGAACAAGGATATTCATGAAATCGATAATCAATTCCTGATGAAGCGATGTGCATCAATATCCTATAGCTTATGTTAAATTATTATGCAGTACCTGTATATTGCTATATAGTGTTTGTATATTATTATATAGTATATGCATTATTACACAGTATCTTGACATTACTATACAGTATCTATACATTATACTACAGTACGGAAAAAATTACAGTTTATACAGTACCTACTGATATAAAGTTTTCCCAGGTGAGACACCCGTCTCGTAGTTACGATAAGTGACACTTATGTACATACATACAAAACTTGTTTTAATATATACTAGATGTTCACGGAGGTGTTACAAAATGCAAAAAAAAGAATCTGATTTACTAACGGAACACTCAGTAATTGCATAACAACTGGTTCTTTTGTTAAGTATGTCCTGCTTGCTTCGCTATTTAGCGAGCGCGTTATTCGAAAAAAACAATGCATCAGGAATTAAAATTTCGAGATTTTGAAAGCCGAATTTGTATTTACAACACGATTAGTAGGCAAATCAACGCTCATTGCAACTTCTTGTCATGAGTATATTTTCAATCGATGAAGTAATTTTCAACAAACAGCTTGTTGAAGTTCAATTGCATCTCGTGTTTTACGCTATTAAAAGGTGATAGCATTACCATATAGTTAGGCGTCAATTGAGAAAGACAGAGGATAACTCTATTGTGTCCAAAAAAAATGGTGAAATACATAGTCACACATAAACAAGGAATCCACGCCGATCAATATAAGTACGCTTGGAAAGTACCACAGACATATTCTTCATTCCAAGAATGAAACTGAAATGTTGGATTTTACGTTGTAGCGGTTTTAAACTTTTTATGAGAAGGTTTGTGAGTAATCTACGCCCTGTGAATGGTCATAGATTCCGTCGATCCAGAAACATGTACAAGTTGTAGCCGCCAGTACGTTGTTTTGAATTGAAGCATGTGGAAGACTTTTGATAACATTGGCAGTGTCATATTAAATCATTCGAGTTTCGAATTCACTAGAACACCAATGTCGAAGTGTGAGAAAAACCATAACAACTACTGATCTATCGCGCAAGTAATACATAAGATAGGGATTATTGCCTCGAATATAGAATACAGTACACTTTTACTAGTTCCAGACAATTCGCCAATCACTCTTCAATAGAAAAGATAAACGCTTGTAAATCGTTAGTTGACATAAAAGTATTCCAAAACGATTAATTATGTCAACGTAAGATGACAACAAAACGGTATGTCGGAATTATTCACAAAAAACAATATTGATCTGATGATGGTACTTTGAGTCATCTATAAATAACGGCAACGCGAACACGCTATTCACACGCATCGCAAATATCAACCATTTGGTTACGCAGTTGTCCATTTTCAAAAAGATCGCTAATTTTGATGTTCTTAAGTAAGGGTATACGATTGAAGGCACATTGCAGGTGCAAGTGTTTAGGGATTATATGTCTGCAATCCTTCAAATTATTGATTTATATATCGTTGGTGTTAGACTGAATTTTATTGTTTTCTTTAATACTAGAACAGAAACAGAAATACTTTATTATTACAAACTCAATTTTTAAGAGTGTATGGATTTTCGAAAATAAAAAAAATCTAAGGTATATGTAGATGTAAAGAGCAGAGTAGGAAAGTTGATATTAGCTCATCCTTAAAGCAACCGTTCAAGATAAGGTGTAATAACTAAGAAAAGTCGTTAGTATTTATACCGCTAACACCTTCTTTCTATATATGATAAAAGCACTGGTTGGCGAACAATAATTAAGGGTCAAACTAACCAGAAAAGTTGAAGAATTATTAGAATTGAAAAGTATGCATAGAATTTGTAAATTCAGGAAAGCGCACGCACAGCAGAAACTGATTATATATGTATGTACGTACATACATATACCCACTTTTCATGAGTTATAAAATTCATGACAGAACACCAAATACCAAATATCTGAATAAACAATCTTGTTAACAGCTGTACAAGTGTGACAAATCTATTAAACAAATATTCGTTCATAGGCAAAAATGAATGAACAGGGAAGAAATGATTAATAAATATAATAACTTTAACAGAGAAAAAAGTAGGCACAATTCCAAATATTATAAACAAACAAAATAAATTAATGATTCAAAGCAGCTCAGAAGGGTATAAACTAAGAAGAAAGCAACAAGGTAGGTGTATCAAAACTTTCGAATATCATATTATAAGTAGCAAAACTAACTAAAAATTACAATCAATTAATTGTACAATTTCAGTGCACTAAAGAATAATATCTGTTCAGAATTTTAGATTCCCCTTACTCAACATACTATTTAAACTTTCACTTAAATAGTTGGTTCATTTTTGTCTGTAGACGTATAGCAAGTATAAACTCATAAACACGTTAAAATAAAAGGAACAACTTATCGATTTTCTTATCTGTAGCTCCTGATCTAAATTTTGTACGAAATTTGCTTCAATATTTAGCATGCGACCGAACAGTAACGTTTGTAATTTGACGAGAATAAGAGAAATAAAGAGCGTTTTCTTTCACCCTGTCTAAACTAGCTATACATACATACATATGTATACCTTTATATTCTGCTAAAGTTGCACTAGTAAATAAATACCTTTAGAGCATCATCATAGTAAATCATACGTATAGTGAAAAATTTCCATTTTACAAAGTCCTATCCTAAATTAATGTTTAATTTCTTTACTAGTACGATATCTGTAGTGGTTATATATTTAGCTAAAATACTGTTGTTAGCCATAGTTTTGTGCAAGAAAGTTTAAGTTTTAAGTTTATTTATTGAATGTAAATTAAAAATTAATAAAAAAGTTAAATTGAAGTTTGATAAATTCAAAGTGATTAACAGCACAGCATTATAATAATAAATTGAACACATATAACTTATACAATTCACACAGCAACAGTTGTAGCGATAATTAGGTAACCTACACAGTTTAAGAAGCCGAATAACTAGCACCCACTACAGATAAAAAGAATTACAATGGTGTTCTATTTTAAATAATATTTAATATTAACGGTAAAATGTTTTTTCTAAAGAGACAATGCAACTTAAAGCACCAGGAACTGTAGCCTGTGCCTTAATTCAATCCGTGGCATCGATATATGCAATAATATGGTATTCCATATAAATTTGTAGAAATTTGAAGTGTAACTGTTTTTGGGCAATTCTGTATATTTCAGAACAATTACAAAACATACTCATAGACCTACATACAAAGGCTGTGTTCCACCCTGTACATGTAGGAGAATATAATAATCTGGAGGAAGGATTTGAGTCCCTTTCAAACGCTTTTGGGACAGATGAAACATGTGGTTTTCAACACACCACGCTATAGATTAGTTAATCTAAAATTGTTGTTTTTTTTTTTAATTTTTAGGGTAACTACATTCCATATTATGGTTTATTCACGGAGATATTCTACCGATCTATTGGCGTAGTTAGCATCTTTAAAATTCAAGGGTCAGTATTTTTAATTTCGAATATGATCACAGGAAACGTGAAGTACTTAATTCAGATATAAGTTTATCATGTACTGTTACTATTTAATTACACTTACTTTATAATGAAACAAGAATTGATATTTCAACAAAAATTGCCGATATAAATCAAATATTTGTTTGCGGTTAAACCTGAAAATATAGGTATGAGGAAACCACAACAAAAAGAAATAGGTTTGTCAGAGATGACATCATATAGTTACTTTATATGAGATAAATAAATATGAATTTGTTTTATAAACATGGTAGTACACAGTTTTCTACGTCTGTTACACGCTTGCGGTAAATTTGAATTACCTAGGTAATTAGCCGTTTTACGAAGGTAATACTTTTAAGTAACATTTCTGCTGCATTAGCATTGAAAATACTACTTAATGTTTTCTTTTTCTGTTACATAGCCAAATAGATAATAAAATTACCATCGCAAATTGTTCAGTAAGTTGAGTTGACCTCTTAACGAACAATTAAAATTATAACACTCACTGGTACTAACTGTAAAGTACAAATAAGGAAATTTTCTCTGTATACATTGTTTTATTGAAAATTAAAGGAAAGCTATTTGTTGAAATAACTGACTCACAATGGCTGTTATAAAAAAAAAACACTTTGATATAATTAAAGCAATGTTTTGGTATTGAAATATGATAATTTTTGTAATTAATCTGGGCTATTTTATTTGTCTCTAGGTGCAGTTTTAAATTAATTATTAATTTAATAAATTAAAAAATTCTTGTTCATTAATTTTCACTATTTCGCGTTGTATTTGCAGAAAGATAGTTTCTTATGAATCAGATTGTAATTTAGAATAAACTATCAATTTTGTATTATCATTTCAAATGTAATTTGACGAAATTGTTGCAGAAACGCTTGCTGAATATCACACGATTTGCCATTAACTCCTGTTGAAATATTTGTACGCATATTAGATAAATAAGACTCACTATTAGAGCTACCCAAATCCGTAATTTGCAAAACTCGTATTTGGCGTATGAATAGCTGTTGTTGTGCACAGTCGTTTATTATTTTATTAATAC